>PVKA01002898.1:0-117466 GCA_004027165.1 Ctenomys sociabilis
AAACAATTATAAAAAGCAGATGAAACAAATTAAAACATTAAATGCTTCTGTCCACAGACCAGCAGAAATGCACAGTACAATTTTCCAAAACATTTTGCTTACATAATAGATGAATTTCTTTCCCCCAGTCCCTCTCTTGTTCTTCCCCTCAATTAAGTAACTTTCATTTTCAAAGATTCACTCCCTTTTCCCAGTTATCATCTATCTATACCCTTCAGATTCCATTTTTCTCTTTCAGATTCTCATACTAAGGAAAACAATATGATATTTGCATATGTAGGCGAATCTACATATGTAGAATCTTTATCTCATTCTTCACTTGATGGGCATCTGTGTTGTTTCTAGGATTTAGCTATGACAATTGGTGCTAATATAAATATCACTGTAGTATGAGGTTTTCAGTTCTTCTGGAAAAATAATCAGGAGGCTAATAGCCGGCTTGAATGGTATCTCCAATCCAAACTTTTGAAGGAAACTTCACAATGATTTCCATAGTGGCTGTTTTCCATAGTACCATCCTGCACTGCCACCAACGGCAGAGAAGTGTTCATTTCTTCCGCAGCATCTGCAGCATTTGTATTGGCTGAGTTCTTGATGTTAGCTATTCTTTCTGTGGTGACATGGAATCTCAGTGTTGTTTTAATTTGCATTTCTCAAATGACAAATGAATGATTTTGAATGTTTTTTTTATATATATTGACTTACTATTCATATTTCTTCCTCTTAGAAGTGTATATTCATCTCCTTTTCTTTTTTTTTTTTTTTTTTTTTTTTTTTTTTTTTTTTTTTTTTTTTTTTTTTTTTTTTTTTTTTTTTTTTTTTTTTTTGGCGGAACCAGGGATTGAACTCAGACCGTTACACTTGCCAGGGAAGTGCTTATTCCACTGAGCCATCTCCCCAACCCCCAAATTAGAATTTTTTTTTTTCTCTTTTTTTGTGGAACCGGGAATTGAACTCAGGCCCTTGTGCTTGCCAGGGAAGCACTTATCCCACTGAGCCATCTCCCCAGCCCTGTATATTCATCTCAGATGCCCATTTTTGAATTGAATCTTTGAATTTGGCCAGCCTGATTTTTAAAAACTTCTTTATATGTTATACATAGAAGGACTTTATCAGAGGGACAGTCAGAAATCATTTTTTCCCACTTTGTGTGTTTTCTTTTTACTCTGTTGTAGTTTTACTTTGAAGTGAAGAAACCTTTGAAAACAAGAGATCCCAGTTTCTGATTCTTAACATATTTCCCATACAGATTTGTTTTTGTTCATGAACTGTCTACCCCATGTCTTTAATATTTTTAATACATTTTCCTTCAGAAATTTAGTGTTTCTATTTTAATATTTAATTCATTTTGACTGTAGCTTTGTGCATCTTGATAAGCATGTATCTAGTTTTAGGCTTTGGCATGTGGAAAGGCAGTTTTTCCAGGGTGCTGGACTTCATCCAAAGTCTTTTCTGCATCTATTGAGTTGATTATTTGGTTGTTGTCTTTGACTCTGTTAATAGAGTATATTTTAGTTAGTTATTTATATGTTGAACCATCCCTGCATCGTGAAGATGAATCTTACTTGGTCATAGTGTATGGTCTTTTTAATGATTTGCTGCATTGTTTTTCTGTGTATTATTGAGGATATTTTTGTTCCTGGAATCAAACTCAGGACCTTACACTTGCCAGGCAGGTATTTGTGCCACTGAGCTACACCCTTGGTTTGTTGGGGATTTTTGTATATATATTCATAGAGAGATTTGCCTGTAGTCCTCTTTCTTAGTTAAGTCTTTGTTCAGGATTGTTATCAGGATAATGCTTTTTCCATGAATGAATTTGGGAGTATTGCTTCTCTTTCAATTTCATTAACATCTTTGAGAAGCAGTGATATTAGATGTTTTCTAAACTTGTAGTATTCAAAAGTGAATTTGTCAGGGCCTGTTTTTTTTCTTTTTTTTCTAAATTCATACAGGGTCTCATTATGAAGCTTGGACTCATAGTGATACTCGTATGTCAACCTCTCCAGTAGTGGAATTTTAGGCACATGCCACCACACATGATTTCACAGTGCACCCGGCATTCTAGGGCTGGCACAGTATGTAGTACCTGGTCCTTGCGCTTGCCCTGGCAAGCGCAAGGACTAGGTAGGCACTTAGACCAGAGCCTGGCTTTTCTTTGTTGGTAGGTTTTTACTTACATCTTCAGTTTCACTGATTCATATTGATTTATTTAGGATTTTTATATCTTCTTGATTCTTCTTAAATATTTCATGAGTATGTAGGATTTTCCCCATTTCTTCTTCAGTTTCCATCTTAATATAATATACATTCTCAAATTTCTGGCTCTAAAGGGTCTTTTGGACTTCTGTAATATCCACTGTGTTGTACTTTTTGTACCTAATGACATGGATTTGAGATTTTCTGTCCTTATTTATTTATTTATTTATTTATTTTAATATGGTTGGTTGAGGGTGTGTTGAATTTATTTAATTTTTCAAAGAACAAATTCTTTTCTTCATTGGTTCTTTGTATGGTTTTATTAGTCTCCAATGGACTAAGTTCTACTCTGATCTTTTCTTTTTCAGAACCAAGAACTGAACTCAGGCCCTTGAGCTTGCCAGGCAAGCACTTATTCTACTGAGCTATCTCCCTGGCCCCATCTGATCTTTATAATATTCTCCTACATATAAGCTTTCATCTTGGGCTGATTTTCTTTATGAAGTTTGATATTCCACATCAAGGTTTTATTTGAACTTTCTCTTTTCTTATTATAGGTATTCACTATTATGAACTTCCTCTTAGGAGAGCTTTCTTTGTGTCCCACAAGTTCTGATATGTTGTACTGTCATTATTAAATTGAAGATACTATCCAATTTCTTCTTTAACTTTATGTATGACCAATTGGTTGTTCAGGAAGCTGCAATTTAATTTGCATATGTTTATGAAATTCTGGTGGTTTCTTCTGTCATTGATTTCCAATTGCATTGCCCGACAGTCTGATAATATTCATGGGATAATTTCAGTCCCTTTTCATTTATATAAGCTTATTCTATGAGTTCATTTGTGATATATTTCGGAGAACATTCCATGTGCAGCTGAGAAGAATGTGCATTCTGATATTTGGGGTGGAATACTCTGTAGACAACTACCAAATCCATTTGTTCAAAAATTTGATTCAGTTCTAATACTTTACTGTGGACATTTTTGTGTAATTTGTCTGTGTTTTTGTGAGTGGAGTGAGATTCTCCCAATACAGTTGTATTAGTGCTTATTTGATTTTTCTTGTCGATTAATATTTGTTTTATATAGTTGGGTGAACTGGTATTTGTTGCACATATATTTTCAATTGTTATCACTTTATCTCTCTTATCAGCATTGGCTTGAAATTCATTCTTTTATCAACAGAATTGCTTATGCTTATCACATGGAGTATTGTTTTCTATCCTTTGACTTACAACTTATGAATTTCTTTTTCAATTAAATATAGTTCTATATAAAGATATTTCTACAATTTCTATGTAGGAAATTGTGGAAATGTATTTCTTCATAAATTTATGTCCCTCTACAATTTTGATGTAGCATATTGTTGGATCTTGCTTCTTGATCCATTATGCCAGTGACTTTTGATTGAGGGATTGAGACCATTAACACTGACAGTTATAATTGATATGTATTTACTTCTTATACTTGATATGTATTTGCTTGTTGTTGGATCTCCAAATATTTTTCTTTCTTTTTTCATTGTTTGTTTGCTGGATGCATTCCTTATGTTGGGATTCATGAAGTTATAGTTCTTGTGATATCTTTCTAGAATGTCCTTTAAGACACTTTGGAGTTCTGGCTATATAGTTATGAATTTCCTCAGGTACTCTTTGTCATAGAAGTACCCTACTTAGCTATCAGTTTTGAAAGATAGTTTTCAGGGTATATTAATCTGGCTTGGAGGTTGTTTTCCTTTAGAGTTTGAATTTCTTCACTTAAACTCTCTTTGATTTGAGGGTTTGTGCTAAAATCAGCTGTGAGCCTGATGGGCTTTCATTTGCAGGTGATTCGTTTCTTTTCCCTAACAGATTTTTATGATTCTATTCTTGTTTTGAATTTCTGGAATATTGTATCTGACATACCTTACTATAGGTGTTTCTTTCTTTCTTTCTTTCTTTCTTTCTTTCTTTCTTTCTTTCTTTCTTTCTTTCTTTCTTTCTTCTGTCATGGCTATTTGAAATTCTATATGCCTCACTTATTTGTATGTCAAATAGTCAAATACTGTTTCCCTACCAGAGCAGTTTCTTGCCATTCTTTCCCTGAACTATTTTTTTAAATATGTATCTCTGGTGGTATCTCCTGAATTTTCACTGACTTCAACCAACTCTATGTTATTCTTATTTGCATTATCTAGTGGTAGCTTCTTACCATGCCGCCTAACCATAAGCCTGCCTTTCATTTCTGAGTTTCTGTACTCACAGAGGTTCATTGTGCTGTAGATACTTACTTTCAATGAAATTTTTTTTCTCCCATTTATCTGCTTGAATTGTCTTATGGATTTATTTCTTTCCTATGGTAAGCATTCATTGCTTAGGATATTTTCTTGTGCTCCTCTAATTTTTGTCTATATTTGCTTTAGAGTGACTAAGCATGATTTTCATTATCAACACCATCTCTGTATTTTCTGAGAAAATATTTCTGATTTGACTTTTTTTCTAGATCCTCATTCAATTGCTGTGTTGTTACCACTTTAGAGAGGCTAGGTGGGTGGCTTTCAGGTTGTCCCACTTCACTGTTTCCTGTGTTTAGTTTGGTGAACTGCACTGTGGGACTGCATTTTACATAAGTTCTTTTTTTTTTTTTTTTTCATTTTTTCTAGTTTAATTCCTGGATTGATGCTTCTAAATTGCCTGTGGTGAGTTCATTTTAGTATTTAGAACTCTTAGAAAATGACCACTTCATCAAGATATCTTCCACGTAGGTGTAAGTGACTTTTGGGTTTTGAGTCTGTTGCAAGAAACTACCTCTTCAATTATTTTGGAATTAGAAGTTTTTACCTCCTTGCCCAGCTCCTGGTTCTTGGGCACTGTGCCACACTATTTTCTATGAACCTGAGTTCAGTCTTGGAATACCAGAAATAACAGCTTGTTAAAACAATTATGTCACTTTGGGCTAAAGTGGTACCATAATAATAGCATTGAATACAGCCTAGAAAATTACAAACTGAGGTAACAATTAATTTTCCAGGTTTAACTATATTAACTAAGTTTATTAATTTAACCATATTAACTAAGTCTGTTCATGTAACAAAATAAAAAACAAACCAGAAAATTATTTAATAGAGAAAGTAGAGAATAGAGATTAGAATGCTAGAGGACAAAGGATGATCATGATAACTTTGGGAAGCTGGTGTAGAAGACAGTAGGGAAAGGAAGAAGGAAAAGATAGAAGGAACAGGAAAGAACAACAACCACAAAAAATCTGGAAACCACATTCACATTCAGATAATTTTTTTAATTTATTTATTTGCAATTTAACTTGAAGAGTGAAAAATAGAAGCAAAAACAAAGAGAAAAAAATGCCATGAACAGGGTAACATACAACAATACATACATTACAGATTTTCAAAACATGGATAGCTAAATATACATATATATAGATAGATAGATACATATCCAACACAGATCAGCAGTTCTACAGTAGAAACAGGTCATCCACAGAAGTTGTTGACTTGAGCCATTCACTGTTCATTATATTAATACGACTTTATACACCTCCATTTTTATACTTTTCTGCTGAATGGTTAAGACCAGGTTAAAGCAAGACCTATATAACAAGGAATGTAACTTTTGTATCAGATAAGGTAGGTCAGGTACCCTTAGGGTTTATCCTGTAACCCTGAACCTCACTTTGTAGATCCCTTGTCAGCGTCAGCCTGTGGATGAGTCATGGCCATTGCTTGACCAATTTGCTCTCTGTGAGAGCCTGAGAGAAAGTTTTCTCTCCATAGGTACACTATACATCATTGATCACATTCCTCTGTGGCCCCATAATCTCCTTGATCAGAAAACTTGGGACACAACTGAGTTCCATGATGTTACATCACAAATTCTTCTATGTCTTGACTCTTCACTGACCTTGAAAGGCTAGAGCCAAAATGTTGGCTGACCTTGCGGTCTTTCTTTTTCTCCAATTTTTTATCTGCAAACTTAGGCTGTTAACCCTCCAAAAGAGAAGTTTATTATAACCCTGCAATATATGCAGTTCAGTTTATCCATACTATTAGTCTGAATATCAGACATCATAGGCATAACATGGAATAACATCATAGGCATAACATGTATTCTCTGTCAAGTATTGAGATACTAAACTCTAAGTTCATACAAAATATAAAGAAGAAAAAAAAATAAAAAAATAAGAATGAACACTTGCATATATTTATATAGATATTTATAAATCCATCCATATACAGCATAATAGCATTGTAACATGACTGTCTTGTGACATTTTTTTGTCTTATTTTTCATTTACTACCATTTAAAAAAGGGCAGTATAGTAATAGCTGGTATGTCATGACAAGAAGTACATATTTAGAAGACCAGAATGGCAGAAAAAAGCAATAAGGGAGAAAAGAAGACCACCACAACAACAAAAAAGGGGTGAGAGAGAAAAAAAGAAGCCATCTTCTAGCCTTGTCTCTGTTGTCACTGGTAGACAGCATGTTGACACAAAGTTCAGATCTCGATCTTGTTGATTTATCCCAACAAACCAGCAGTAACTTTATGATGGGACAGTGGATAATCCCAGCAAGCCTCACCTTCATTTCCCCTGAAGCTCAGTCTCGCCTTCAGCAGTCAGTGCATCTTTTGAAGTAGGCTTGAACACAGTTGGGTGTCACTAGATGGAGTCAGCAGCCACTTTGAGTTCTGAGCTTGGCCAACCCCTTTAAAAAATCAGTCCAAGCCAATCACTGTCTCCACTGGAATGACTGAGCCCTCAACACTCATGGCAAGCTAGTGTCATCCTTCACATCCACTGCTTCCCAGGGTCTATCTATAGAGGCCTCTGTGATCTCTAGCAGTCACCTGTGTCTGTAGGTTTGAACTGCTCCTTACAGGGCGTCCCACCTCAGGGAGAAGAAGGCTTTGCCGGCTCCCTCTTTCTTCTTTGTTAAAGTTTCTCTCTCTCTTCTGTCTCTTCAGACTTCAGTACTCACTTCATTTCCTTCCTGGATCCAGGAAACATACTTCCCACTGTCTTGTCTTCCTCACACTGCTTACTCTATTCCAGTGTTTGTGTGGTAACTCTTTGAGGAGCTATTTGTCTGCTGCTTACAATTTCACCATCTTGGCGCTCCTCTTGGAATACATCTTTTGTTTAAATATAATCTATTCCTTCCCAATATCATTTCTTCTTTTCACATGCTCATAAACCTCTGAATTTAAATGTAAAATTACCTCTCATTTTCAGTGAGGCATGTTGACACACTGTGATTAGGGAGGCTGAGGCACAAGAATCACAAGTTTGAACCCAGCCTGGGAAAATTAGGAACCTAGCAGGACTCCTGGCTGAAATTTAAAAAAAGTAAATGAAATGAAACAAATGGGATATGGCACAGTCAAAAGACTAGTTTCAATCCTCAGTACTGACACCCACTCCAATTTTTTTTTTGCTTCAGTATTATACTTTGACCTATCATAAATAAAATAACAAACTACACATTATGAAATAAGTAATCAGTAATGAAGACAAAATAATTTGTGTAAGTTTACTTTAAAAACTTCAAAATAGGCCCCCAAGCTCTCCAAGGTGTATCTTTCACAGTTGAATTTTGTCATTTCACAGGGCTGTTAATTCCAGAGTGATGTTCTAAGAATGTGTTTTCTGGCACCCATTAATGTATTTCTTCACATCCTATATTGAAATACTGCATACACTGAGCATTGATTTGAAAACCTGCATGTGAACTTCCAATGGGTTCTAAAAAGAAACCTTTAACACTTCATTCCATTCTAATCTGACTTTACTTTACAGTACAGTCCCCTGTATCACTTGCCAATGGTCTCCTGGTATATCAGAACGAGGCAAAACAAAGAAAAGGATAGGGGGCAGAAATGAATTAAAATAGATGTGTACACAAAACACACTCACATTTCCCATTTCCTCTGGTACTATATAATTAAACGAACATCTTGGAAATCTCCAGAATCATATTTTTGTGTATTTTATTTTTCCTTTTGGTACATGACACACTGAATTGCTTCAAAAAACTGCTTGATCATGTCTTTTCCTGTGCTGTGGGAAACCAACTGTCATTAAAGACTTATACAGCACCTGTGGCAGTGCTCAATGAATGCCATGAAATTTCACAGAGCTATGCTGCTCCAAGCTTTGGGCAAAGAGATAGATACCTGAGCTTCAGCCGGCATGATTTGAAAATAGTAAGTCACACCACTTGCTTTTACTTCAATAGTGTATTTAATGAGAAAAATGTTTCCTTCTCCTACTGCACAATTATTTAAATTGCCAACAAAATATTTGTTTTTAAAATGGATAATTTGTTCATATTTTATAGTTGATCCATAAATACCTTTTATGCTATAGATTATTCATTCCAAGAACAAATATCACTAAAGCAACGTAACAAAAAGACACAATCATACGTTCTTCTGTCATGACGTGATGAAAACTAGAAGCAATTTAGGAGAATTCTAGCAGAGAAATTAGCTAAACATTCTTTAATTAAGCAGGTGTGATCATCTACCATACAACTGTACTAAGCATTAAAAACTACATTAACATTTCTATCTAATATAAATTCCTAGTGACATAAATAAAATAGAGTGGTAAGATTTTCTTCAAATAAGTTTAAATCTCTTGAGATTTCTTAAAAAGGGATTTCCAAATGCACTTCCTCCATTGGCATTTTTGTTTAATATGCTTTTCTCCTTAGAGCCAAAGCTCAGATTTATAACTGCCTGATCCTCTTTTCCCCCTTTGTTTGTTCAAAGATACATACAGAGTTTCTTGCATTACCCCAAACCATGGTTTTGTTTACTCAGATATAAGCTGGTTTCTCTGCCTGGAGTCTAAAGAGAAACTTCGTGATACCAAAATTTCTAGAAACTTAATGTTGAATTTTTATTACGTTAAAGAAGGAGGATATGGATTTGGAAAAAATCCTTTTCTGAGGCAGTAGCATGGTTTATGAAGCTATTGTCTTGATGCATAACCCTATTATGCATTTGTTCTTTCTATGAGAGTGCTTTCTGCAGTGTGCCTACACAGACATGCTCCCAGGCAGAGGGATGCATAGCCGACTAGAGTGCAGAATTGAATTTAAAGGAAACAAAGAGAAAACAATAGTTTATAATTTTCAAATATCCCCTTTCCACCTCTATTTTGTAGTACTAAGGATTGAACTACCCCATGTACGTGCTAAGCAAATGCTCTATTACTAAGCTACATGTTTAGCCATTTTTAATTTTTATAATGAGAGAATATTACTAAGCTGCCTAGGCAAGCATCAAATTTGCAGTTTTCTTACATCAACTCCTTGGGTCACTGAGATCACACAGGTATATCACTACTTCTGGCTCACCTTCTTTTACGTTATATGCAACTTTTGATGTTACAGGAATTTATATTTTCATTTGCGCTGTTTTTCTTTACCTTTCTACTATACCCTTGGCTAAGATTCTTAGCCAAAAGAACAAATGAAACTAAACTCTCAAATATACGATCGAAAGATAAAATGAGTATTTTAATTTACACTGTACTATAGTTAAAGAAAGAGTGCATTAAGTATCCTTAAAATACTTCTCCTCATTTCAAACACACCTATCTCATTCTTACCACTTCATGAACCAGTTTACAGTTTTTGTGTAGGGTAATGTCTGTCAAGTAGAAAGAATTACAATGTTTAATCATTCAACTTATTCACCAAATCTGATACTGAGCAACTTCTGACTCTTTTCCTACTTCAACATCATAAAAAATTAAATGTTTTGAATGAATTCAGGACACTGAAAGAGCTGCCATGGCACAACAAAAGATACTCACAAGGTAGGACTTCCAGAACTGCTTCAGAAAGTGGATGTGTGTTCATGGTAATGTGTCTCTTACTGTAATAAATTTCTTGTTTAAATTTAAATGTTCACTATATTCTTGTAATACACCTCAGATACCTACTTCAAAATCATGTACAATTAACACCTTTACTCTGTGAGTGAAATATTGCATTAACGCAGTACACAAAAAGATGATAGAATAACCAGCTAATAGCTTAGAGGCTTTCTCAAGGAAAACTCATATTATGAGTAGTTATGGAACAAAGTCTATTTCACCTACATTGCAGAATGACAATTGCTAGTACCACAATTTGAGAAAACAGACCTACTCCTGAAGTGGCGAGCATGTGCAGAATAGAGCCATATCTGATCTTCTCCCCTGAAGATGGAGGTTAGCATATCTCAAGAACGAGAAGGAATGGTCTAAGGTTGAAGAAGGATAGAAATAAGGAGAACTGAGCTATCAGCATTCTGCATATGTATAATCAAAATTCAAGGTTTTTCAAAGGATGTGTATACGGAAAATGGTAGTGTTAGTGTGTTCTGAAGTTGAAATTTTGACCTTCATAGAACAATATTTCACCCACCCAATTCTTACTCAGGTCCAAGTCAATGATCAGTGGTTTCAACCAACTTGAGCTACTTTCAGGTCACTGAGAAACAGATTTCTCAACCATTGCTGTGGCAGCCCATAGTTCAGAAGTGTTACCAATAGCAAAGCTAGTAGGGATAGGCCATTCAGCAACATGGCCCTCTGAAATTAGTGGTAAAAGAAAGTAGCTAAAAGTAAGTAAATCTCAAGAGCTACTGAAGCTTTCCTCCTCAACTTCAGTAATAGTAGCTGTGTAGATATTCAATTAAAACTTACGCATACTGAACGATCAGTACAAAATTCATCCAGGTGTTCTATATTCTGAACTACTGTGAAGATACTAACTGAAATTCTGAAACCATTTCTTTAATACAATGGGGAAAAAAAACTTCAGTTGCTGAAATAAATTGTATTTTAAAATACGTCCTTTTGGTAAAGCTTCTCTGATATAATTATAGCATGTTTTTGTTTTCAGGGCTCATAAACTGTTATCTAAAAGCATAATAGTTTGGTACGCTGCATACTTTGAATTAAAGCTTGAAAAGCCTCAGCATCAAGCTTTTTCTCAGCTTCCCTTGACCTCCTGCCTCCCGCCCACCTCAAGGCTAGTGTACAGATCAGATCTCTTATTGCCAAGAGTAGGGCCTAGTAAATCCTAATAGAGTCACTAGCTCTCTTCTTGCCTTCTGGAAATCTTTCAATCCACAGTGTTCCTACTTGGAAATGCTACACTGAAAGGACAGGAAGGATCTGGACAGAGGGACCTCGTTGTTTTTCCCTTTTAGCCTACTACCAATAAGTTGAACTCAGTTGTCCAATTACAAATCCAAAGAGTTGCCATTCTTAATTAAACATGAGCACACAAATAGGCAACATTGCACAGGCTTTTGGATATTCATTTCTGAAGGCTCCTATATTATGTAAAACTTTAATCAAATACATTTCTATTTTATTAACTTCTCATTTGTTGTAAGAGTGTTTTCCATGATCTAAACTTGGTTCTTCCTATCTGTGACCAAGGAATATCTTTCCATTTTCTAAAATTCTCTTTGATCTCTTTTTTCAGAGTGCTGTAGTTTTCATAGCATAGATCTTTTACTACCTTTGTTACACTGACACCTAAGTATTACATTTTCTCTTGTGAAGGATGTGGTTTCCCTAACTTCTCTCTCAGTGAGTTTGTTATTCATGAACAGAAACATTCTTATTTCTGAGCATTGACTTTATATCCAGCCCTTGTACTGAGTTTGTTTATTAAATACTGAAGTCTTTTGGTGGAATTTTGGGGGTATATAATGTATAGTGTCATGTCATCTACACCTAAAGACAATTTCACTTTTCCTTTCGTACACTTATTTCTTTCATTTCACACTCCTGTCTAATTAGTCTGGATAATGTTTCAGAACTATATTGAATAGTAATGATTAGCAAGTGCATCCTTGTCATGTTCCTGACTTTGGAGTGAAGCTTTCAATTTTTTTTTTTTTTTTTTTTTTTTTTTTTTTTTTTTTTTTTTTTTTTTTTTTTTTTTTTTTTTTTTTTTGTCTGTTTAGTATGACATTGGCTGTAGGTTTTTCTTACATGGCTTTTAGCATGTTGAGGTAAAAACCATCGATTCTGGTTTTCTTTTGGGATATTATCAGTGATGAGTGTTGGACTTTGTCATAAGTTCACTCTGCATCTCTTGAGATTGTAGTGTGATTTTTGTCTTTGGTTCTGCTGATACGATAAATTACATTCACTGTTTTGTACAATGAATCATCCCTTCCTCAGATGAATTCCATCTACTTATAAGGTATGCTCTTCTTGATGATTCACTGCATTCTGTTTGCTAGTATCTTACTGAGCATTTCTGTACCTGTGTTCACTAAGGAGAATGACCCATAGTTTTTTGCGGTGGGGGTGGGGAGAGGAGGATATATCTTTCTCTGGTTTTAGTATCAGGGTAATTCTTTCTTACAGGAATGAGTTAGGGAGAATGACTTTCTTTCAATTTCATTAAACACTTTGGGGAATATTGTCATTAAGTCTTCTCCATATTTCTTGTAGAATTCAACTATGAATCTATCAGGACTTGGGTATTTCTCTGTTAGCAAGTTTTTAATTACATTTTCAATTTCACTGATTGATATTGGGTTATTCAGAATTTTTATATCTCTTGATTCAGCTTTTATAATTCATATATTTCTAGGACTTTGCCCCATTTCTTTTCCATTTTCCATCTATTCAGAGTAAAAATTCTTGAAGTAGGTATTGATGATCATCTCAATTTCCATAAAATCTGCAGAAATTTCACTCATTTTATTCCTTATTACATGAATTTGTGGTTTTTTTCTTTTTAATATAAGACTGGCTATGGGTTTATCAATTTTATTTATTCTTTCAAAGAACCAACTCTTTGATTCATTAATTCTTTGTATTGTTTTCTTAGTCTCAACTGTCATAATTTCTGATGTAATCCTTCTAATTTCCTTCCCTCTTTGGTGTTTGGGCTTGACTTGCTCTTCTGTGTCTAGAAACTTGAACAGGAGCTTTAGTTTGCTTCTCATTCTGTTGTTTGTTTGTTTGTTTGTTTTGGGGGAGGCAGTTTGTTTGGTCCCAGGGATGGAACTCAACACCTTGTGCTTGCTAGGTAGACATTTAAGTGACTGATCTATCTCACTGGCCTTTCTTGTTTCCTGCTCTGGGTATTCACTGCTATAAATTTACCTCTGAGGTCTGCATTCATTGCATCCCACATGTTCTGATATGTGCTATCTCTATTTTTGTTTAATTATAAGTATTATTTAATTTTTCTTTAATTTCATCTGTAACTCATTGCAAGTTTAGGAGAGTTTGTTTTTTAATTTCCATGCTTTAAGTTTAATGCAAATTTCATGATTTCTTTTGTCAATAATTTTCAATTGCTTTGCACGAGGGTCAGATAATATGCATGGAATGAATTAAATTCTTTTGCATTTACTTAATTCTGTTCTATGTTCTAAAGTATGATCTGTTTTTCCGAACATCTCATTTGGAACTGATAATGTGGAACTGATTTTGTTGAATGAAACACTCTATAAAGGTCTACTAAGTCATTTGTTCACAAACTTGGATCCCTTTTATTTCTTTGCTGATTTTTTGTCTAGTTGATCTATCTGTTTGGGACATTAAGTGATTAAGTTACACTTACAACTGTGTTATTAAAACTGTGTTACTGCTTATTTGATTCTTCATGTCTATTAATATTTATCTCATGCTTTCACAGAGAGCAAACTGGTCAAGCATTGGCAGTAACTCATCCACATGGATGACACAGACAAAGGATCTATAGAATAAGGTACAGGACTACAAGATAAGCCCTGAGGGGACTTCACTGACCTCATAAGAAACAAAAGGTACATGTGTTGGTATATAAGTCTTGCTCTATCTAGGTCTTAACCATCCAGCAGAAAAGTATAAAAATGAGGTATACACCACGGGGCCATAATAATAAGTTGAGCTGTAAATGGCTATGCTCGACAACTTCTTCAGATAACTCACTATTGTTGTGGAATGCTGGACTGTGTTGGACTGTGTCGTCGAGTTCAGGCACCTAAATTAGTTGAATGACAATGGAGTGCCCATCTTTGAGAGGTGTAGACAAAGGAAGGGGTATAGAAAGGAAGAATCAAGATGTGTGTGTATGGACAGTACAGTTGGGATAGATAACGCCATGCTTCAAATAATTCTATGAGAGACAAGATTTGCACTAATGGTGGTTGGACAGGTTATTATGTCGGCTTCTAGTACTATGGACAACCACTAGGAAAATATCAAGGTAGAAAGTATTAATTATTGAATCTTTGATGTAATTTAGGTATAAAAAATAAGATGCACAAACAGCTACACTCTCTTAATTTACTGTTAAGAGACATATGCTATAATAATATCTGTAAGTATAATGTCATGTATGCACCTTCTATGTTGCCAAAACATTATGAAAACAGTTTGCAATGTATTAATTTATCAAACCCATCTTGTCAAGGTATCTTAAAACTGTCTCATTGATATTTGTGCTTCAATAAAATAAATTTTTAAAAAAAATTTATCTCATATAGTCTGTTGCGCTCATGTTTGGTGCATATATATTTATGATTGCTATCTCTTCCTCTTGTGGTTTTCACCCAACAGGTATTTAGTGACCTTGTTTATCTCTTTTGATCATTCTTAACTTGAAGTTGACGTGTTTGCAAACAGAATAGCTACCCCTATTTTATTGTGGCTTCCTGTCGTATTTAGTATTATTTTCTATCCTTTGATTTTAAGTCTATCAATTTTCTTTGGAGCTAAATGTGTTCCTTGTATACAGTATATTTTTAATCTATTTATTTATTCATTTATTTATTTGGTACAGCATCTGGCTATGAATCTCAGACTCATAATGATCATGCTGTTTCAGCCTTTCTACTACCAGGACTGCAAGTGTTATATGCACCACCATACTGGGTTTTGGTGGATGGCTCAGCATGGGTCCAGCATGGCATGTGTTACCCAGGATTGAAGTAGGGTCTTAGCCAGACAGGCTCTTAGACTCCTAAGTTATCTTCCCTGCCTCAATATTGTTTGATTTTATTTCTTGATCCACTCTGCCAGTTTGTTTCTTTTGATCGGTGATTTGAGAGGCCATTTATATTAATGTTCATAACTGTTGTGCATTGATTTATCTTTGTTGTGTTATTTTCCTGCTGTTGGTTCCCTAAGTTTTTCCTCTATTTAACTGCTTGCCCTGCTTCCTTTCCATTGTTCTTAAAATTGTGGTCATTTTTAAGTTTTTCTATAACATGTTTTAGGGATTTTGTAGGGTTGGCTTGGTGGTCATGAATTTCTTTGGTTGTTCTCTCTCATGGAAATATCTGATTTGTCCATTAATTTTGAAAGACTATTTTGCAGGGTATATCATCTTGAGTTGAAAATAATTTTCTTTCTGGACCTGAAATATCTCACTCCAAGCTCTTCTTGACTTGATGGTTTGTGTTGAGAAACCTGCCATGATTAGGACAGTCTTGTCTTTAAGAGGGCATGATGGAAATTACTGCTCTCTTCAGAAGACTCAAATCCCTTCCCCCAGTTGTAGTGATCTCATGACTTGGTAACCTAAGGTCAACTTAATACAACTTTATAAATGTAGCCAATTAAATAGGTTTGTAATTTGGAAAGTAGTTGATAGTTTCTTTCTCCTCCTAGCCATGTTTTACTGCAGCATCTTTTTCCTCTAATTTCTGTTAGGAAATTCAGACAAGCTGATAACTGCCTTCAAGTGTTTATGCTTTGACTAATAAGAAGATGCCATTTCCAAATGGAATGGAAGTATGATTTTAGAAATGTAAAGAGCATAAAGAATACAAGACATGAAAATCAACCACCATATGGACAGCTGAAAAACATGACTGTTGCTATGATGGCCAGGAAATGGTCAGGCATCAGCTAATGAAGCACACTAGCTATAAATAGTGCTGGAATGCAAGTTTTAGTACACATAGTAACCAAAATCAAAGTAACTCCTAAATTTTAGAACTCTCATGATCTTGTAACTTTGCTTGGTGAAGTGTTGGGACTCACACAAAAAGACATCGTTGATACTCATCCTTGGATGTAGGATTACCTGTGTGGTTTAGGGGTTGGAACTGCACATCCAAGGCTCCTGGGCTGGCATGGCATGTGTCACCAGGGATCATGGGTCATTGAACTTGCCAGTCTCGATGCTGAGACCACCGAGCTATCTCCCCAGTCTAGTTGCCAAATTCTTAAATTCACTGTTGCAGTTGTTTACTAAGATTGGACAAACATTGATGTCACAGACAAATATGACTCTACTGAGTTGTTTTGGTAGTATAATTAGGATTCACATAGTATATGGTTGGACAGATTTATTTCTCAAACCTAGAAAAACAAACTAATGTTGGGATTCTACTCTGAATTTTTGGAACTGAATTATTTCTGCTTTCTACTGTGAATTATTGATATTTTTAATACTAGAAAATGTTCTATAAAATATATCCATATCATGAGCAAATATAGTTCTTAAACAAAATTTAGTGGTTTTATATTAGAAAGATAACATATCTTTTTATATTATATTATATATTATAATTGTCATTATAATTATATAGTTTTGGTGGAACCAGGATTGAACTCAGGCTCTTGTACTTGCCAGGGAAAAGCTTATTCCACTGAGCCATCTCCCCGGCCCTGTAATTATGTAATTATGAATTATGACAAGGTCAGAAGACTAAGTGCTTTCTTAAGAAGCCTATGGATCAGGGCTCAGTCCCTGGCACCACTTGCCACTCTGGGCCAGACCTCATGGTGCTCACATGTAGTTCCAGCACTGGTGAGGTCAAAAACAAAAAGCAAAAAATTGAATAACTTATAAACTTCAGAAATATTTTTATATGTTTTATGTAATTTTGTCCCCCACAACCACCTACAGAAAAAGAAATACAAAGATTCTTGTGTGTTGAGCTGTCATTTGAAAAAAAGGAAAAAGTGAGTTGCCATTCCTTCAGGCAGTAACCAAGCTACCCCTACACCCTGTCTAATTCCTTCCACTGGACGCTTTCTGTATCATACAGTGGTCCGTAGGGTGTGGAAGGAGAGCTGGTGTCCCTTGGGCACTGAAGCCCAGCCTAGCCCAGAAAACACATTCATATGGGCACTGCAGATATATCTTCCCTGACAGATTTCTCAGCAGTTTTGAAAGCTGCTTGGGAAACTACTTCAGTGGAAACTGACAGCTCTGGCTGGGGGATTCTCAGTCCTAATTATAAATACAAAAATAAATAAATAAACCTCTGTTGCCAGGGATTTCAGGGAGGGGATGAAGGGTGACTACTTAGCCCCTACCCATCTTAAGAGAATGTGGTGATATTGTGGGCCAAATAATAAACTAAGAGAGCATTCAGATTTACATAATTCATTCATTTATCAGATGAAGGTGTGCTCTTGTCTGTACTACAGTCAAGGGCTCAGGGTTTTTAATTTTTGTGTGTGAATACATCCTCTTTTCATTTGCCTTCTGTCCAGAGATACTCTGAGCAAATCTGCTTTAATAAGTGGATTTGTGAAGTACTTTGTAATTCTTACATGGTTGATTATCCATGTAAAAGGTTTTCCAAACAACAGCTAGTAACAATGAAAATGTGTGATCTTGCTTGATGTCTGTATGAGTAACAGATTTTAAATAAGCTATTTTCCTTTCAATTGAATCCCTGTTTTTAAATCCTATTTTTAAAGTGAAAATATTTATAACATACTTTGTAGGGAGGATTATCCCTCTGTGATTCTAAACTGTATTAGAAGCACTATTATTTATCTGAGAAATAAAATTTTGAATGAAAAACCTTTATGTCCTCAGAGGGAGAAAACATGAAAAAGGGTGGCCATATTCCTAAGAGTAGGAAATAGAGACAAATAGAACAGGTAAAGGAAACTCTTTTATAAAATGGATCAATGGCATCTAGAAAACATTAACAAAAATAAGGTAATATAAACAGGCCCGTGAGCCATTATGTTCAGTTGCCTCCTAACAGAGACGCTGGACAGACAGGAACTCATGAATGGTATCAGGGCTGTGGAACCATGGAACATTGGGACACATTTGTTAAGTGTGACTAGAGAATAAAAATGTGGAGGTCAATAAAATCATATTTCCAAAGACTAGGTGATACTGAGTTATTACTGTTATTATTTCACTTTATGGTGTCACAAATAAAGTAATCACATATATTTTTCAATTCAAAGCACCTTCGCTTTCAATTTTTGATATGCACAATCATTTGTTAATTTCTCATATTAATTTAGTAGAATATAACCAAAGATTAGGAGTCTTTTAAACAATATTAAAATTATCGACTTAATTTTCTTAAATTGAACAGTATGAGGTCTTGCTAAACTATTTTGATACTAGGAAATAATTCAAAAGGAACATAAATAAAATTATTTCTCAAAAAAATCAGTGCCCCTCTTAAACAAACCACAGGAATTCTGGGCCATTTGAGGGGAGATACTGACTTTCAGTGACTACTAGTCTTGATATAAAAGGTTTTATTTATCAAATTATAAAATACACTGTTAGATGATAGGATCTACTTTAAATGAAGGGATAAAGAAACAGCAAGATGTTATGTTTTCTTGCTAAGGACATTAAAAACAGATTTTTTTTAAGTCTTTGGCATTTCAATACACTTTGATTCAACAATTCTATTTCTAGGGTCTACCATGGTCATAATTTGGAGGCTGATTACAATAGGAAGAGAGGTGGAAGAGAGGACAATAGAAGTAGAGCAAAAATTTTAAAAAGCAAACATGTCAGGTCAGAGGATTGATTTTTATATTAAAAATTTATATTAAGAAAATGACAATGAATATTAATGTTTTAGATATGAGTTAATTCTTTTATTGCGTTAGTCCCTCAATTATACCAGGCAATCTGGTCTCCTGACAAACAGTGATCTCTGGTTCTGGAAAGATCTGGACAGCCTAGTCTCCCTGGCGTGTCTGCAGCCTGTATATATCAATGCCACTTACCCACTACCTTCTCCACTCTGCTCAAGTCTCAGCCTGACCCAACTCACACCACCAAACTCCACTTTCGCTGTACCTATGCTAGGTCTGGAGAACTCGGCCTTCTTCACTATCTGCTCCGCTTTCTTCCCATTGGCTCAACCATATCTCTAGTGATGGACTTGCCTAAACTTAGCCAAACAACAATAAATACACTATTCAAGAGGTGTTAATTCCCTTAGAGGACAAAAGTATTGACAATAAGAGGGCTGCTGAATATTATATGAGAATACTTTATTTGGAATGACAAAGAAACAAAGTGGATAATTTAGTTCATAGAGCCATTATATGGGAAGAGCTTAGTTCAAGGTTGGCCATAAGACTGCATCCATTTCTCTAGAGCAAGATAGAGCTTCCACACTGCCTCCTGCCATCTGGAACTGTGACAATTTCCTGGCCTGTGACTATGAGAGAATGTACATATGATCCATCCAATTCTTTCCAACAAGAAAAAGGTACTTAGAGTAGCACTCCTCGATATGTTTAGTTTTTATTTCGTTATATCAAAAATAAATTTAGAATCAACAAATTTTACCATTGTACCACTTTATTACTTTATAATACCGGTGTGGTAGAGTTAGTGGTATTTGGATATTATTTTTGAATGCTAATTTCTGGCATTCAGAAAATGAACTCTAGGTGAAAGTCATGCAATGAACTTTTAAGTGAACTATGTTCGTTTTTGCTCTGCCTCTTTATTTCAGACTTAAGCACTTGCAATATACAAATAATTTTCAATTATATAAAGTGTTATAAATTACTCAGTGTGGCAGAAAATTTTCAAATATGAACGTATTTTATAATTTCTTAATTTCATTTAGCAGAAAACACCAACTTCATACACATTTAAAGTTGTCTGCTAGTTCTGTGAAACAGCTTAAGGACACTCTAGATAATACCAGTGAAAATTTGGTACCTTCTTCAGGAGCCTCCACTAATGCTACATTTACTAAAATCAGTATCATGTAAGAGTGCTCAGGAAATATTGCAAGAATCAGCAATTGGGATCTCTTCTAACTTAAAAAAATTTTTGCACAGCAAAAGAAACACCAACAGAGTGCAGACTACCCATAGAGTGGGAAAATACTTGTGCCCTCTATTTCTCAGATAAAATACTAATATGTTCAGTATGTAAAGAACTCAAAAAATCAGAGCCTCCAAAATTAAAAACTCAATCAAAACTATTGAATTCAGGCAACTGAATTCAATATATACTTTTCAGTGAAATAAATTGGACACACGTGTAAATATTGCACTCTTTCTCTGGTATGTGAAATTGAAAGTGTAAATAGGGATCCAAATGTGCCATAGATATTATGAAATAAGAAATAAATGTCCACGAGAAGGAGAACTAGAGTGGAGAAGGAGAAAGGAAGGAAGGGAAAAGAAAAATAAGACAAATTTTAAAAAGTAGGAATAAAGCTTTTGTAAATAAGGGATGGAAGAGGGGTGGAAGAGAGAGGAGAGAAAGAAAAAAAGAACTGAGTTATATGTATTTCTTTATGATGAATGTAATATTATGTACAAATTATCTATGATGAATGTAATATTATGTATACCTTAAATATAATAAAAGGACTACCCTGATAACTCAGGAGACTGAAGTGCCTGTTTAGGAAGAGCGCAGTGACCAGAGTTCAATCCTCCATGTGCCACGCCAGCCCCACCTGCGGAGTTCATTGAGATGGCACTCGGGAGGCTGAAGACAGGAGAATCACTGTGAATCCAGTCTACACAGTGAGACCCTGTAGACCCTGTCCTAAATACAGACATGTATATAAATATATATAAAACTTAGTTTAAAAATGAAAACAATGAAAGAGTGCAGAAAAAGATATGTATCCATCTGTAAAAGTTAATCTATTAGCTGGTTAGCACTTGAGCATAAATCAGTTAAAGTTTACTTCATTTAGCAGGCTTGGATGGCAAAAGTGGAATAGAGTAAGGAATAGAAGAAGACAGAAAAATATTGACTTAGAGAATAAAGAAAAGATAAGATGCATTCATCAGAGAGATAGTGCAGATGTTTGAACAGGAAGTCCTGGCAACCAGGCCTTGGCTACAGGTCCAAAGGTCCCTGTTACGAGAAATGGCTGTGTTATCTGGTTAATAAAAGCTGACCACAGTAAGCACCTACCTAGCAAATTCTAGTACTGGTTCTAAAGGGGCATATGTGTAGAATTTAAATCACTTATTCTAATGCAAATTACTTTCCTTGGCATGTCAATTTTTAGCCAAAATAAATAAATAAAAAATCTTTAAATATTTATTGCCTATTCCTTTCTACTTTGAGAATTCTAATTATATGAATATAAAAAAGAAAGGAACAGTTAATGCTTACAATTTGTTTTTACTCTGAATTTTTCCTCTCTTGAATTTCTCATAACTTCTTATTTTTTTTAAACAAAACTTTTACATTTATATCTGGTAATCTGAAAAACTAATTTGCACATAGCATCATGTAATACAGCAACTATTGTTGGATTCCTATTATTTTGATTAGTGAAATCTTCTATCCTGCATAATGTTGTTTTCTTCTATCACTATTTTGCATTCTTTAAAAATAATAATAATAAGTACAAAATAGCTAGTCTTTGTGTGTACGTGTGTGTGTGTGCGTGTGTGTGTACATATCAAAATTAGAGGTGAAAAGATGTGAACTTGTTATAATATATTTGACTTAAATTAGACAACATAAAGTATTTATATTTATTTATATAAGTATATATATTTATGCATATTTCTTCATGCATCTGGCTTTTCCTTTACCTTATTTTTGCAAATTCATCACATTTTACTGTAGAAATTATCTTAATGATCAATATGAGAATTTGTCCATCTTTTGTATGTTTGAATAATATGGATATATTCTACCTAAACAACAGTTACCTGATCCAATGAAAGTACTGGCCCATGCCAGCTTCCTAGATTTACTACATTTCAACATATTATTTTACCTTATTTTATCTTATTTTGCAAATTAAACAATTCTTCAGAATTTTTTATGCAAGTTTCAAGGACTACATGGTTATTCTACAAAAATATTTGTATAATTATTTTCAAAAGTATTTTTCATTCTTTTGTATCCACTTCCAACATCCAATAGCTGGAAAGGGAGTCAAATCTTTCCAAAATGACTGTGCACTGTCAAAATAAGACACTTTCATTTAAATAATAAATAAGCTGCACAGTTAGCTTTTGCTCTAACCCTTGCTAAACATTAGCACCTGATCTGGTTTCCAGCATTACTGCAGCAGCATTTAAGCGTACAGTATATGATTGTACTTGATTTATTAAAGTAATGAATTAGTTTTATTGTAGGTGATTAAATGTATTTTACTTTTTAAAGCACAAGAACTCGAAAAGAAAAGCATCGTTACAATCTGAAAATAACTAGAAAGATAAGTTCATTAACTTGCCTACACTTGTGCATCATAAAAACCTTGTTAAAAATTACTCCCTAGCCTGCTGTATTAGCTTCTTTATGAGGTAATTTCTCCATACAGTAATAAGATTTTTCTTTTACTCTCCAGTGCATATTAAACCCACTAATCTTCTTTTATAAACTATAGTTTCAGCCACTTTCTCAATTTACTCACTTTAAAGATGCACTCCTATTAATATTAAAGGTAGAAAATGCAGATATGAACTTTGCAAAACATGCTTCCAGATTGATGGCACAATCTTTTAACAGTGTACTGCAATAGCACAAAAGGGAGAAAGCCATAAACGTCGAGTATGTCTCATAGAAAGCCAAACAATCTTAGTCCCCATAGAATTAATTTCCCTCCCCATTCATTATGTGAATGAACTGTAGACATGTTTTCCACTATCAGCAAATAAAAACAGAATAGAAATACTCTGCTCACTGAAAGAACACAAAATCCTGTACAGCCCCCACACAGACGTCAGTGATACGATCAGTATACACTATAGGTGAAGGACTACCAGTGGCCATTTCTAGGTAGATGTCAATGCATGAAGGCCTTCTTTTGCATCCAAAAGCCAAGCAAGTCACCATGCTATGTTGAAATTTAAGTCTTTCAAAGGTTAAATTCCAGGCATTTTGATTATACTCCTTGTTTCAATAATTATTCTAAAATATCCAATATTTTAAAGCTTATTATTTAATGATAGCATAAGTAATTAAGCTAATACTGCACTTCAAACATCCTCAAGTGGGTAATGCATCTTGGAAATGATTAACTCAAAGTGTTAGAGAAGTCTATTTTAGGGGACAATGCAGAAATACCTGCCTTACCATTTCTCTCAAGTGAATACAAAGTAAAAAGTAAGGACTTATTTGCATTATGATTCTCAGAAAACAAAAATTTTTAAATTGTATAATAAACCTAAGGAAGATATTTGAAATAGATGAGAGAGATGGAATTAGCCAGCATACAAAGGCCCTTGAAGGATAGTGGAAATGAGGTAAATGCCAGAGTTAAGAAAAGATAGAATTTATTTTATTATTTTATTATATTTTATTTGTGGAACTGGGGATTGAACTCAGGCCCTTGTGCTTGCCAGGGAAGCACTTATCCTACTGAGCCATCTCCCCAGACCCCTGAAAAGATAGAATTTAAAAGACTATGCCAAAAAGAAAACATAATAACTAATAAATCTGTAAGAAAATGCTCATGTTCTCCAGTAGTTAAAAATATTAAAGCTTAAATTTTAATGAAAAAAGGAATTTTAAATAAAATTTATTTTATTATTATTTAAAAACAGTGAAAGTAACTGCAATCTTTGATCATCTATGGAAAACATTCTATCAGACAAAATTAGAACCTAGATATGTTCAAATTAAAAATATGTTTTATGTATATATGATGAATAATATTGTGAATTACTGTCAAAGTTCACAGCACTTAATAAATAATACATAAGTTATTAAAATTGATTATTTAAGATCAAGATCAAATTTATGCTATTTTATTAAATTATCAGGCTAAAATTATTTCTTTGATTTAGAGTTTCAAAAGCTATCTTTATAAAGCATTGAGTTTATAAAGCATTGTAGATATTTTTAAAATGTAGAATTTTAATTAGAATAGCAGTATGCTTACTAATTTCAGAAGCTAGTAAACTCCCAATTATTTATTTAAATAAAATATATTTTCTTCAAATTCGGTTCTTCTGTGCCAAAGGCTTTGTTCTTGCTCTTTTCACCAAACAAATCAATTGTTTATTTTTCAGGCCCAGAAACTTTGCCCCTGGGATATATTGAAAGAGAAAGAGAAAGCCAGAGAGGGAGAGAGCATGAGAGTAGGTGCAGAGATGAAGAGGTGGCACCTGTGTGTGTGTGTGTGTGTGTGAAAGTGTGTGTGTGTGGTTGGGTGGGTGTGTGAGTGTGTGTGTGTGTGTGTGACCACTTCTGCAGTTGATGTTATCTTTTCTTAAATCAGGTATTGAATCTTTATTTTTTAAATAAATCAACATTCTGTTTTAGAATTCTTCTCTCCATTTTTTTTTTCCTTTACCCCAAATTGTTACCTTGTTCTATGACCTCAATTTCTTTCTGATTTCCTTGGTGGGACTTGTAGGTCATTTCCATCACTTCCTGCCCAGCAAACCTCTCTGTAGAGTGATATGGACCCTCTAACTCCGTTTGTTGGGACCCATCCATTCCACAAGGAGTTACTAGTATGGTTGGGTTTCCACCTAGTCCTTTGAGCAAAGCTATTAAGACCATCATTTCCTCTGAAAGGCTACTACCTGCATCAAGGGTCTGCATTTTATAACACCTCCACAAGAAAAGCAGGTGGTAATTTTGGTGAAAGTAGACTAAAATAGAAGTCAGTTTTAAGAAATTTCAAAGATGAAAATAATTGGCTCTGGAGAAAGATGTATGAATTTTGATTTGTAACAGTAAGAACAAAAACCATAAGCCAGTCAGCGTGGAGAGTTTTAGAAGCTTTATCTACTTGAAGCAACTAGTGTCTGTCACACAGTTGTTGCTTGGTGAATAAGTGAGTAAATGAAAGAGTGGAGTAATTTTGAAAGAAGGAATCAACTCTACTTTCATCATTTTTTTTGAGAGAAATGTGACGAAGTTTTACCCCAGCCACTCTTCTTATATCTAATCTTAAAATATAAATCATAAATTGTCTCAGACCCCCAGTGGCACTCAGGAGGCATGGGCTGTGTCACTTGCAATCTTTACTCAGGGTTTAAATAAGCCTTTTCTGATTAAAGAAGGACGGGACAGGTTGGCCTCACGAATGCAAGCTGTTCCTCCCCTCTGCATGCATATGTTGTCTCTAGTGACAGATGGGAGCATTGGCTGGTTATGTGGACAGCAAATACTGAGGATTGTAGGGGAATGGAAAGAAAGTTAAGAAAATGAAAGCCTCACTCCTGAATGGCTTTGCACGGAAGTTTTTTCTTTGCGGATTGACCCAGCCTTGAACAAGGGAAATGTTGGGGACTTTGATGTAAATTTGTTGACTCATACACAGTATTAAAAGACTGTAAAATAAACAGCCATATTTGTCCAAGATATTAAAGTTACCCTTTTAGTTAAGTGCTTTATTCTGGCATTTTAGAAAAATACATGATTCCAAACAGAATATTTATAACAAACCTTTTAAAGTTTATTCTCATTTATTCTTGCCCCCAAAGGTCATTTCATAAAAGAGATCAAAACACAGTTTCTTCCAGGCCAGCCCAGTGGGTGGTCAGAAGCAGATTAAGTGCTAACAGAGCCCTGAAGAAGTACAAATCTTTATGAATTGTTTCACACAGTTATGTAACATATTTTCTCGATTACTGTGCTGCATAATTACATATATGGAGTAGTTTAATTATAGCTGATATAATGAAAAAGCATTTAAAATTATCTTGAAAAGAAGCTTACCAAATGGGCTTCCTGTGACTATCTAAACCCTTTCTTGGTGGTAGTTTGTTTATTTAGTAAATTAAAAATCTTCAGGAGAGTTGACACCGTTTGGTGGGTTATCTCTGTTAAAAACAAAATTTGTCTCACCAATTACTAATGTTCTAGTGTTAGGAAAAACTAAAATTTAGGTTCATTAGCTTATTTCTGGCCACTACTCAGTAAATAGCTAAAACTTTGGTTTGGAATTATGTATTCTAGGAATTTTGCTTATATTTTGTTTTGTTTTTAGGTCTACTCATTACACCCAGTGTGAGTTTCAGGGGCAGCTACTATGCCCTTTGGTATACAGGATGAAGGTGACATGGTGGCTAATATCAAAAAGTTAAGACCCAAAGGGAGGATCAAACATGCCAAAATGGAAAATATTTATTGTCATGTAAAATGTCAATGCAGTTGTTTATAAAATGCGGTGATAGCTCAAGAAAAATGATCAACTATGTCAACAAGCAAATGCCATGGTCTCATAAAAGAAGATTACTTAAAAAATCAAGTTGTACTCATGCAAATTAGAATATCTCATGAAATGTGTATAAATACATTAAGGACATGGAAACGAACAAGAATGACAAAGACTAAAAAATAGGTTAAGGTCAAATGATAGACAGCTGTCATTGTGTATAAGGAGTTGTCAAACTGAAGAAGGAACAGAAACAGTGTTATATTAAAGAAAAATAGTTGGTGATACATCAGCAAACAATGGGGAGGAAATAAGCAGGAAGCTGATCATTATAAATATTTCAGCATTATAAATATTTCAGCATTTCAGAAAAGAGGTGATAAACATGAACAGAAGCCCCAGAAAAAGTAGAAGGTGAAGAATGAAAATGATCCAGGAAGTTTCAAAGTAGAAAGCAATGAGGAGGGAGAGTCAAAAGTAATGTCTAGGTTGGCCAAGTGGATGGGTTTAAGTGCCAGTGGCCATTATTTGGCCTTGCAAAAGAGAGCGAAATCAAAGCAAATGGTTAGGCAAATCATTATGTTATCATCAGACAATGTACAGAATGCCAATCTTACTATCTCCAGATTTGAGATGTAAAAATTCACATTTGGCCCAAGAGAGTGGAAAAGTCGAGCCCAGTGACAAGCACGGCAGAATAATGCCCCCCCCCCAGTTACCAATATTACCTTACCCAGAAAAATAGAGAATATAAATGCTATTGAAGTTGAAGGCCTTCATATGGGAGATTTCAGATATCCTTACTCTAAAAGGAATGCTTAAAATAAAAGAAGGAAGGAGGATGAGCAAGAGAGTCACGATTGCACTTATGTGCTAGCTCTGAAAATGGAAGAAGGGGGGCTGGTCATATAGGTCAGCAGATTGAAGTGCCTGCCAGCAGGTGCAGGGGCTGGGGGTTCGATCTCCAGGCTGCCGTGCCAGGCCCATGCCTGAGGTGTACTGAGACAGCAATTGGGACTGGGCATAGTGGCATGTGACTGTAATCCCAGCTCTTAGGAGGCTGTAGACAAGCAGATCACTATTGGTCCAATCTAGTCGTGAGACCCTGAACACCATACAGACCCTTCCCTAAAACACAAAATATATATATTTTGGGAAAAAAATATGAAATATTTAAGTGGTAGGTTTATTGAAAGTCCCTAAAAAGAGAATGACTTGCCTTTTTCTCCTTGAATCTAGAAACATATTTGTCCTGGGTTCTGTGAAGATCCAATCACTTCTGGCTAAGAATCAGGTTAAGCCAGGTAAAATAGATCCAGGAGTATATAGGAAAGAGGAGCCTTCCAGGTAACAGACACGTCTTTTAATTTCATAGTTTTGCTGTGTAAAAGCTAAAATGTAGCAGGCAGAAAACAAAGACATAGAATAGTAAAACTAAGCCAGTGCAAAAGGTGCTACACAAGAATGTGTATCAGAACTATCCCACTACAGCGTGTGTCACCGAGCTCAGTAATACTGGCCACTTGTCAACTGACTGATAGTAGGCATTACATTTATCTATTAATTTTACCTATAACTTGTGATTTTTGAAAGAAAACTATCATTTATAATAAATACTAAAAGTATCAATGTCATACTGAAAAAAAAAATCTCATTAAATGAATTAGGTTTCTATTAAAGCTAATGGTATGCTATTGGTTAAAGTTTAAAGTTTAAAATTCAGTTCTAGGTAGTGGTGAGCCGGGAGGGTGCCTTAATGTATGCAGTTCATTAACTTTTTTTAGTGAACACTTCACCCTGAGTCAGTTTCAAGCTGACATTACTGTGTCACCAAATGTAGAGTTAAGAAGTACACACCATTTTATAGCGTGTCTACCCACAAATGTAGCAGATATAAAGAACCTCAAGACAGCCAGCCAAATAGCTTAGCAGATTAAAGCATATGCGAGCAGGCTCAGGGGCCAGGTGTTCTATCCCCAGCCCTGCCTTGCAGGCCCTGTTACTATGCAGTGCTTGGCACTGGAAGTAGTAGGACACACCTGTAATCCCAGCTCTTGGGAGGCTGTGAACAGGTAGATCACTATGAATTGAATCTAGTAGTCAGACCCTGAACACCCAGTAGACCCTACCCTAAAATAAAAAAAGAACAGGTAATGGGGCCACCCACACAGCTCAGTGTATTAAAGCACAGAGTGCAGCGGAAGGGCTTTGACAGGGCATAGTGTACTGTAATCCCAGTACTTGGGAGGCTCAAAACCAGAGGATCACCATGAATCAGATTACACAGTGAGAACCTGTAGGCCCTGTCCTAAATACGTTGAAAAAAAAGAACATAGATAATAGTAGTAGAATTGCTGAGTAATTAGGAACCGATGACCTCTTCATATTTGTTACGGTGTGCGTCGGGGTTTTCCAAAGAAACAGAAGCAGCGGATTGCAAATGTTTAGAACATGTTATTGCACAAATCAGCTTGTGCGACTATGGCAGTCATGATATACTGCATGGCAGCTAGAGAACAAGACAAGGAGGGCTGGAGGGCCAATTTAGTCCAAGTCTGAGTGTCTCAGAACTGATGGTTGGTTACTTTGCCCCTTATAATTTTAGTTGTTGGAAAACCTATCCCAGTACATCACTACTGGGAAGGAGGGCCCCAGCAGAGCTGCGGAGACCACAAGGGCTCCGCCTCAGGGACAGGTCAGTGATTTTATTTTACAAAGGGCTAGACAGTGTGAGTTCTTTTCTTTATCTCCGTTGCCCTTCTACATTTCACTGTAAGAGGAACAAGAAGACTCTCATCAGATGCCAACACTTGATCTAAGACTTTCCGTGTTCCAGACTGTTAGAAAATATTGTTTTTCTTTCTTTTTTTTTTTTTTTGTCTTTTTGAAACAGGGTCTCACTATGCAGTTCAGGCTGGCCTTAAGCTCACTTTGTAGCTCAGGCTGGTCTCGAACTCACAACAATCCTCCTGCCTCCGCCTCCCAAGTGCGGGGATTACAGGCAAGCACCACCATGCCCAGCTAGAAAATATTGTTTTTCTTTATACATTATTTGGTGTCAAGTGTTCTGTTCTAGCCAGACAAGTAGGCTAGGACAGAAGGCACTGTTAGAAGATGTGGACACAAAAAGTTGAAAAGACAGGAGTTCAACAGCCCTAAATGGAAGAAAATGGACACCATAAGAGAACAGAGAGAGATGCCCTCCTTCTCATGTCACCTTTTTCTATGTGAGCCCTGCATCAATTGTACATTGCCCACCCATGTTCAATTGCTAATCTTTCCTGGGAATGTCATCACAGACTATTCAGGAATAGTATGACCAGGTCTGTGAATAACCCTCAACCCAGGAGAACTGACACTTCATGTTCATCCAGTTTATTTATTGTTTCATATTACTTATTATACAACAGTGAATTATTTATATTGAATATCTGGCCCTCAAAAGTTCTGAAAATGTAGCAATTAATATCAGTAAGTTTGAGGGCCACCCAAAGAGCTCAGCAGAATGAAGCACCTGCAAGGAGGCACAGGGGTCAGGGGTTCAATCCCCAGGCCTGCCATGCCAGGCCCTGCCTCGCAGGTGCACTGAGATGGCAAATGAGACTGGGCATGGTGGCAAGTGCCTGTAATCCCAGCTCTTGGGAGGTTGTAAACAGTAGGATACTATAAGTCTGATCTGGTAGTGAGACCCCGAAAACCCTGTGGACCCTTCCCTAAATTACAAAAATAATAATAATAATAATAATACAAAAAATACCAGTAAGTTATTCTTCACTGATTCTCCACTTATTGCATTATTAAAATGCTGAGAATCATTTATTCATGCCTAAAAATATCATGTTTATTAAGGAGTACAATATGAACCACCATTGATTATAACACAGTAGCGGTCAACAATTTTTGAAAGCTCTTTTGCTGCAATAAAGGAAAACACATCTGCTGGCCTGCAGATGGTCACTTCTCAGCATGGCCTGTTCTGGCATACTGTTGACAGTTCTGAGTTGCAAAGCAGTTTGTTGGATAGTTTATAACCGAAAGAATTGGGTCAACTCCGAGTTCAAATGCCATCATTACATTTTATTTTCTAATTCATTATTTATCAGTAATAAAATAATATTTAAATTCATACAAAGGTATAATCCTATAGGCCTGAAAATTTCAATTTCTAAACCCTTTTCTCTCCTTTGAAATAATGATGGTAGAAATTTTAGAAAATACTGTATTTCTTTTCTTTTAATTTTATTTTTATTGATACAAGGTCTTGCTACCTAGTTTGGACTATAATGGTCTTTCTGACTCAGTCTCCCCAGTGCTGAGATTGCAGGCATGCGTCATCTGGCACAACACATCTAGGGTTCCGGGGCCAGCACTGCATGTGGTACTGCGATCAAACCCTAAACCTTATGCTTGCAAGGCAAGCATTTATGCTATCGAGCTATCTCCCCGTCCTGGATTTCTGAAGAGTGCAGCTAATTTCTCACAGCTTCATATATTGTATTTAAAATTTTAAACATGTTTTGACACAGGCTAGAGCATTATTTGAAATATAATATTTAAATTAATGCTACACATATTAAGATGAGGGACTGAGGAAATAACTTGGTGGTCTAAGTCCCTCCCTGGCAAGCGCAAGGACACGGGTTTGATCCCCAGTACCACACACTTTGTGGGCCACTGAAAGTTGGTGTGATGGCACACTCCTATAATCCCAGAGCTGGGGAGGCTGAGACAGGTGGATCACTATGAATCAGAGCTGTGTAGCAAGACCCTGTGCCAAATAAATAAATACAAGATGTTTTTAAAAATCAAAATATTAAAATGAGATAACTAGAGATAGGAACAGGATAAGTTCAATGGACAGTACAGAAATAGAAAACATGGTTGTCACCAGGTAACAAGAAACATGAAAGCCTTTAGCAAAGATTTTTGGGAAAGATGATGCAATTTTCTCCATTTATTATGAATGGTCAAGACAATAGAAATCTTTGACAAATGGACTCTACATGGGGAAAATATGGTAGAAAATAATTCTGTTTAAAATTTTTGTCATTACAGCTTTGCTTTGCCATGACTTCACCTCTCCCAGGTGTCACCTGTGTGATGAAACACACAGCGATTCCCACTGGTTGGAACAGGTGCGGCACAGGTTGGGACTTCCTACGTGTGAACCCCAGCTGTGTCCGGCGTCAGTTCTGAAACTTAGACAAGGTATTTGAACTTCTTGTGTATTAATTTCCCCTGCATAGTATGAGAATAATAACAGTTCATGCAGCTGTGAAGTTTTAATAAATAATAAATATATACAAAGGTATTAGAAATGGTAACAATCATGACCATTACCATCATCCTTTTTGTTATGTAAGTTATTATGAAAAATGATGAACTTATACATGTAGACTACCTAATTTGTTATGAGACTGTTAGCTAAAATTTTTCTAGAATTGAAGGCTGATGATTGCTTAAATGGTTCCCAGAGGAAAATTATCTGCTGTAGTAGGAACTATCTATCAAAACAAGGACTTGTAGGACTGACTGTCCAAGACAGATGCAAATGATAAAATCCTCCAGCTGGACCTAATAGACCAAGCTTCTGGCAGGGCTCCCACATCTTAACCTTGTCTGACCTGATGGAAAAGGATCTGGGCAAGAAGCCTCATAATTTTGGGGCACCTACCCCTAGATGGAGCAGTTTAATTTAAAATTCCAGATTCCCCTGCCCCTCCAAATTCTGTGATGGGACCACATCATCCTAGAGCTGTTTCAAACAGCTGGTAAATCTTAGACTTGTTTTCTGTCCCCCTAGGGATTATTTGTCTTCTCACTATGCTCCAAGCTACTGAGTTTAAACCCCACTTTCTTCCCTACATTAAGTTTAGAAAATCATAATATATCTCTTCTTTAAATTTTACATGGGAGTAAACTAAAGAAAAAGAAAAAGGTTGACAGTTTAATTGAAAGACTTAAAGCCCATAAACACTTAACTGTTTTTTTGTGTGTGTTTGGTACGTGTGTGCTCCTATGGATATGGGTATCCCTCCGTGAACCAACATCTGCAGACAAACACGACAGCAGCAATGCAGCATGTCCCAGAAAATTCAGACTTTTGGAGTAAAACAATAGGGAAGTATGATTTATAAAGATTTCACCTAGATTTTTCTCAAGGAACACCACAATGAGAAGATACCAATAGATCACGATCAGCTTCAAATGTAAGAATAATTCTGGGAAGTTGGTTGAGGTGTTTTGAAAAGAAAATTATCAGACAAATTAAGTACCATTATAAATACACATCTGGTTTGGAAGACAATTAACAGAGTTATAGCTAGATGCAAAAGGCTGAAGTGAAGCAATGTATCATTAAGATAATAACACAATAGAATGCAAGCAGAGTCTTATGAGTATTATTTACTTAAACCCACAGAAACACATCAATGGGAAAAAATAGCTTCATGCACTTGTGGCTAGCACTGTACAGAGCAGAGAGCATGGTATTTATGTGTTAATTTGGCAAAGTATGTGGACCCAAGAGAACATCATGTATCCACATAATTTATCCAATATTGTCATATTATTATATTTTTCTTTTAGAATGAGTACCTGTGACCTCAAAATAAAAATTTTGTTTTGGGTCTTTCATCTAAGGAAAATGTAATTTGTTAGACTTTTATTGTTTTCAGCTAACCTTCAAATTATACTTTCACAGTTTTGAAAACTACGATTCTCCAAAAAAAGCTATCACCTCTCTGTTTCTGTTTGCAGATTTAGCAAAGAAACAAGGATGTCCCTACTATTGCTGGATACACAACATCCCAATATCTTATCAAAGCACACAATTTATGTGGTCTGACAAAAAATACAATTACTATGAGATTGACCTCCAGTGAAAATCTGGAGGAACTGGTTAGATTAAAATAGAATCTTGAATGCTTTACTAGCAAGACTGCCACCTGTTTGAAACAAGTTTTATGACTCATGCATAGATGCCTTCATTTATAAATCTGTAAACGAGAGGCATTGTAACTAGTACCAGCAATTAAAGAAACAAATGAAATGATAATAATTAAAGAAAATGTTATCAGATATTAAAGAAGATATACAAAATGTATGAAGATGTTATTTTTACATGATAGCTTCTTCCTATATCCTCTGAAAATAATTCCTATAACATTTATTGATAATTTACATATATTCTTAGAATTTACATGTTTCATAAAGGAGAGGAAAACATCTACTTAACCAATGAACTTATACAAAACATTAAGTCTACTATTTATTAACATGTAATGAGCAATAAAAATACATTCTATTTTTTTAAAAGCCAAATTCAGCAAAATCATAGGTTGCTGTAATATGAAGAATACTGAACATAATTGACTTGTGCTTTCATTCTTTTTAAGGAGACTGGAAAATATTTTACTGTTAGTGTAGACAGGCAGAACTTTGGAAACACCTTTGTGATATTATGCTATTGTTGCAATTTGAAATACTTATAAATATGCAGTTGGTTTGGAAGAGTCTGTAAGTCTCACTGATTTGATGTATTTATGTTTCGGGAATATTAGGCAGATAGAACTGAAATCAAATTGCCACCCAGCTTTGTGGATTCATGGTGTTCATTTGATTACTTGTCTATTTATGAAGTACAGTGCCAGGTATTATATATACTCTGCAGAGAGCATGAGACATAACGGCTAGTCTAGTCCAGTATAGTCATATCAAGGGAATGATTATCACTTTTGACCAAGCAATTCATTGTGAAAGTTAAAAATGTCAAATGAAGCCTTTATAACTGTACCATATACCTCAGTACCACTATGTTCTGAGCCAGGGAGACCATAAGAGACCTAAGAAGAATGAACCTTGAACTCTCCTTCTGGCCTGGTTGGGCTTTGGACTCATTTTGTATGGTTTGGGTGTCATTTTCTTTAACAAGAGGCTGCAAAAAATAAATAAGAGTCACTGATCCTAAGAAGAGAGGACTATGGGAAACATTCTGACAAAGGTAGGGCAGGAGCCAAGACAGGCTACAGGGAGCAGGCCAAGGTAGCAATGGAGCCAGACCAATTCAGCAAAGGACAGTGGCCCAGGCCAGGGCCCTGGAGATCTAATAAGCATCATTATAGTGACAGCATTCTTGCTGGCAAAATAAGATCTTCATAGCTCTCTAAACACATACTTGTGTTCTTTTTAAATTTATAGTTAATGGTACTGGTGAAAGTGTGCTTACTACATACTTTGAGTTCATATAGGCCAACTTTGAAGTCAAACATTTCCCATCAGTTGGTCTCAATTGGTCTGAAATGTAGTCATTTTTCTGTGCATAAAAACCCCAAACAAGAGTCCTTTGGCAACATTTTGGGTCACCTCTTAGAGTCATTTGTCTGGGGAATATTGCTGTCACTTTACAATAAATTCTGCTTTGGGCTTTCACTCTACAATAAAATATTTGTAGGCTCAGATCTCCTTGGCTCCTACCATGTAATTCTGGGACAAGAGAGGAACCTAACAGCAGGACAGTGACATATTTTGGCCCCCACCAAGGACCTGCACAGAGGAATTTTCAGGTTAGTAAAAATGTGGGGTTCAGGAAATCAGTCTTCTCCTAAATCCTTGTCTTTTAATTCTTTCTGGATTGAGAGAAGAACCCACTCACCAGACAGTAACAACTTCGAAACTTGTCTTTACTCTTCTGTCACTGCATAACTGATTTGATTTTTGTCTTGACAAGGTTACACCTAAAGCCATTTTTCCACTTAACACTGTCTAGTTTCTCTTATAACCAAAGGTTTGGAATTCAAGTTGTCTGTCAGTAATTAACATGGCAGTTTTTAACCTGAAGTGGTCAGGTATACCTGGTCTGTGGTGTTCTCCAACATTTTGTCATAATAGAACCTAATTAGAAATTTTAACTAGATGCATGATAATGATAGATAGGTGATAGGTGATAGATAGATAGATAGATAGATAGATAGATAGATAGATAGATAGATAGATGATAGATAGACAGATGACACATATATACATACGTACAGCCTATACTTATTGGCCCCGGCTTTCAATCAGGAACATCTACTGTTTATGGGATCAGACTACACTGTATTCTTCAGAGTTATAAATCCAGGAGCAAAAAAAAAAAAAAAAAAAAAAAAAAAAAAAAAAAAAAAAAGAGTAAAAGAACAGTGGGAGTAAAGCACATTGGACATGCCAATAAATGAATGATAAATTATTAAAGCATGATTAGAAATATTGCCATTTTTTATAGCTGTCACTCTTAAGTATAAAAGCATCAGCACATTAAACTAGTTACTGCTTTTTCATAATTGAGACTTTAGCTTCTAGCTGTGCCCTGCAGCTTTTCATTAATCACTGGGACTGAAGTTCAACCTCAGTGACAGCTTAGAAGGCATTAAACGGGCAAAGTATTTTCCAGGTACAGTTCGGAAAGGCCTTTTAGTCCTATAATCCATAGCTAATTGTTTTTCAAAGTCTCTAAACACAATCTACTCCTGGCGTTTCCTAGTGACAGAATTAGCTGCAAACTGGTTTTTCTTTTTATCTTCCCAGGCTTTCTCTCACTAAAATCTATTGAAAGCCTATTGTTAGCTGCATAAAACAGGTGCAAAATGACTGTGATATGTAAAACTGTAACTGATATTTAAGCAAGGAGACATTTATTAGATTGCCTCTGAAACAATACTTCCTGAATACTTATTCTAATCATACCATTTAATTTGTCATAAAAGAAACAAGATGGCATGAAACTTTGCACACAGGCCGAATTCACTTTTTTAATGGGAAAAAAAGACGTTGTTGGGTTCTTTTAACAAGTTCAACTGAATCTTCTTCCAACATGAAGTAAGAATGTGGCTTCCCACATTTCCTTGAACTCCCAGATTCCAAGCATAAGCCCTTCTGTTGCTTTCGTCCATCAGGATTTTTTTTTTTTTTTTTACTCTGGAAAGTATTTTACATCAGGTTTTAATGGATGTGCCAAAACACTCTTTCTTTTGTATAACAAATTATCAAGAGCATTGAGGTTCATTAATTATGTCATCTAATTGGATTGAGGCAGGTGCAAAATACCTCAGATGAAGTGGTCACTGGGAAGAAGGCCTAAGTGCAAGTTTTTCTATTAGAAACCAGCACGTCTCCAGACTCCTGGAATTACTTTGTACTTATTGATTAATGGCCATAATTTATTACAGTGCAGAAGATCTTGCATTGAGTTAAATGTGTGATTAATCAATTTTCCATCAAATTATGAACAGCAGACCAGTTGCCAGAAAGAAAATACCGAGTGCATTTTCCCATGGAGTAAATATATCAAGACTTCAGCTAATAACTGTCTATCATTTGCTTAATTTTCCCTGTCATACTGATAGATGTCATCGCCACAAATGGGTCACAGGTAGTAATGACAGAAAGACCCCCGAACACGTTTTATAGCTTTCCTTCTTACATAATGAACGCTCCTTGAATCCATCTCCAAACAATTTATTAATGCAAAATTCATTTCTGCCTTTAACTTGAAATATATCATTGTTAAGTCAACAATCTTACATTAAACTGAGAAAGAATATTGAGGAAAGAAAACCTTAGGCAAAAGAGAGGTGAATTTTGGACTTCTTGGGCATAAGAGCTCATTTTTATCTTCCGTCAAAAATTCAGACATGTGACTAATTGGTGTCAGTTCTAATCTGCTTTTGAAGCACACCACATGTGTGGCTTGGGTACACTAATGGGACATGCTGATCGAGCAGAAGAATGCATTTTGCTCCAAAGTTTAATTTCTCTGATTAAATAACAAGTATTTCAAGGATTCACAAATTGTCTCCTATGAGCAAGGGTACTTTATCTTACAAGTAAACTAGATGGATTCTACCTTCTAGAAAATGTACAGAAGACAAATGAATGTGGTAAAATACTATAACAGTAGATAAATCAATCAACTTTCTGGGAAATTAACTTGTATTAAAACTATATACAGCAATAAAACCTGATGAGAACCAGTAACTCTTTAACTGGGATAAAGAAGCGTAACCCTGAGAGTTGCAACTCATTGAGCCATGCCAAATAAGAGATAATAAAACAGGACATATAATAATTCTGAAGGAAGTTGAGTTTTAAACAATATAAAAATAATCCTAAAAATGCCAGAGCAGAAGGATCTTAAAAATTACTACATTTTTTCTTCTAGACCACAGAGATCCATGACCCCAGGGCAAGAGGTTGGTTGCATGTATCTCAGTCTATAAGCCCCCAACTTCATCAGGCAGAGCTGTCAACATCAGTGCCTTCACCCTTTCTGTACTAAGGCATAAATACTCAGCCAAATTCTGATAGAGTTCTTTGGGTGATACACCTACTCATTGCATCTTGACATTTTTAGGCCCTTTATCTTAAAGCTGGAGAAGTAAAATAGGTTCCATGCTTCCTTGTTTTTTATTTATTGATTTATTTTGGTGGTACCAGAGATCAAACCAGGCAAGCACTTGTTCTACTGAGCTGTCTCCTCAGCCCTTATTCTTCCTTATTTTAAATTATAACTTTTCTATTTTAAATCCAACTCTGACTTGCACTTCCCAACTTCCCAATGCTATTGTATTAATAAGAGGGCTATCATATAGCACTTAGTACAAATCTTCAGAAATAATGTGCTCCTTCTTCAGTCTCTAGTGTTAGATCATCAGGCCCCAAACCTTTTCGTCTCCAGCTTTCAACAGATTTAGATTTCCCAAGTTGTTAGAATACACATGTGCATGAATTATGAACTAAAAGATATGTCAAACACTGCTCATATGTTTGTTATACAAATTGGAAAATACAGCCATGGAAATAGTTCCACAAACTCCATTTTAATGGCACATAAATGATCCATTTTAATGGTGCTTTATTTCTAATTTCATACTCCTATGTTGCATAGAATTTTTAGGTATGCTTTCATTGAACATTTTATGTGAGGTATTAATATTAGGTAATTCCTCAAGCTCGAGTCTCAGTCATTTTAACACCTATTTGATCTCTCTAGCTAGAAGGGATCAAACATCTTTTCCTTAATAGAAGAGGATTAGGGCTTTCTACATACTCACAATAATACATACTACAGAAATATTTTCCTGGTCCTATGGAATTCTCATTGAGTTTCATGATGCTGCCAATTTTAATATTATTGCTTGGTCATAACATATCTTAAAGTAGACTTCAGCTCACATCTGATAAGGAGAGAAGTGATAACGTAACTCTAGAGGGAAAATCAGAATCTTTATGCTTCACTGATAGAAATGTAAAATAGTGCAGCCACTATGAAAAAAAATCATGACAGTTGTAAAAAACTAAACCATGGAATTATATGACTCATAAATTATACTTTAAAACACATAGTCCAAGAATTTTAAGCAAGGATTTAAACATATATTTGTATAACAGGTTGATTGCTGCGCTATTGATAACCATCAAAAGGTAGACTCAGTACCAGCCTGAACTCTATCCTGAGACCTATCTCAGAAGAAGTTAGAAAATTTCCAGTGTTCATGTAGTAATAAACTGATAACCATAATACAATGTGTGTATGCATTAGAATATTGCTCATCATTTAAAAAAGTAAGTCCTGGCACATGGTACAACAGCGATGAGCCTTAAGATGTTCTCACTGAAATAGGCCTGTCATAAAAATCACATTAATCTGAATTTATCTTTTTTATAGCTGAGTAACAGTTTACTGTATAAAAATATCACATCTTTTTATCCAATCCTGAAGTGATATGTTCTCAAGATTTAGCTATGTATGACAAATTGTGCTGCTCTAAACATGGGTGCAGATATAGTTCTTTTGGAAAAATACCCAAGAGGGCAATAGATGGCTTGAAAGGGATTGCTAATCCTAGCTTCATAAGGAATCTCCACACCGATTTCCATTGTGGTTGTACCAGTCTTCACTCCCACCAACAGCGGAGAAGGGTTCTTTTTTCCCACACATCCCCACCAGAATTTATTATTGGTTGATTTTTTGATGATAGTCATTCTTTCTGGCCTAAGATGTATCTCAGTGTTGTTTTAATTTCCATCTCTTGAATGACCAATGATGTTGAACACTTTTTCAAATATTTATTTACCATTTGTATCTTTTCACTTGTGAAGTGCATATTCACCTCAGATCCCCTTTTTGGATGCAACTTGAGATTGTATTGGTAAGTGAAATTAATCAGACCCACAGATGCAAATACTGTATTTTCTCACTAGTGTGAGAACCTGAAAGAGTAAATGAAATCTAAAAAGCACAATAAATACTGTGAAAGGTAAAGAATTTGTTTCAATGGGAAGTGAAACTTGGAATGAGAAAACAAAAAGGAGAGAAAAATGTATATTTATGTATATATATGCATGATAATTTGCATAATTATACTGCAATCTCCGATGGTCTTTTGAAAGCAGCAGTTAATTCTTTCTTGTTTTTTTATTATTTTTAGCAACTGTTGTTGAATTCCTGCTACTTTGTTTAGTAAAATTTTGTATCATTTCCAATTTTTTTATTTTGAACTCTTTTATATTCTTTGAAAACTTTTTTAAAATCATATGAATCTGCTTGTCCTAGATACACACAGTATTCAAACTTATGTCAACATAAAGTAGGACAGTGGTTGTTCATGGCTGGGGGAAGAGATATGGGGAGGATCGCAGGTACTTTTATCTCTTACTGAGGCAAAATACTCATCACTCCCAAATTAAAGGAGGAAAGTTCTATTTAGCTCACAGTTTATAGAAGTTCAGTCTATTGTCTTGGTCTCTAGGGCAAAATACCCAACACCCAAAATTAAGGAAGGAAAAGTTTATTTAGCTTACAGTTAGTAAAAGTTTCAGTCCAGCTCAGCTGGCTCCAAGGCAGAGTGGTACATAGAAGAGGACAGCACTTCATGGCAACAGAAAACAGCAAAGAGCAAAGGAAGAAGCAGCAGCCATAGCAGCTAAAGAACCTCTCTCCCCTCCTTACATTTGTACACCCCAGGGTGGGTGTAGCACTCATAGCCATAATCTCAGAATGGGATCATGAATTAATCACAAACTCTAGAAGCAACCCCATGACTGCATGAGGCTTTGGAGGGGATAAGTAGACACAAACTATAACATTAACTGTTGGCTGGGTGCCATTATAGAGGACAATTTTGTTTGCGGTAGTGGAAGACAACGAATGCAACATGAGAGTTAGAGAAAGTAAGCTTCTCTCCCTGTTTCATATTGTATGCAAACCACCCACCCTAGGGTGAATGTACACCAAACTCTTAATCCAAGCATTGGACCATGAATCAATCACAAACTCTAGAAGCCCAAACCCATGATTGTATGAGACTTTGAGGATACATCTAGATTTAAACTATTAACAGGGATTTATTATTTAATGGATAAAGAATTTCAGTTGCCCAAGATAAAATGAATTCTAGCTATGAGTCTTAGCAATAGCAGCACAAAAACAAAAAATGCACATAATGACACAGAAACACATAAGAACGGTGGAAGTAGTTTCACATTAAGTGTAATTTTATTATGTTATTATGTTAGGTGCAATTTAACATTTTGTGCTAGGTGTAATTTTTTACCAAAAGAAACAAGTAGAACTTAAAACTATAGAGATAGAGGCAAATGAGATACAGGAGGACAGTTCAGAAGTGGTCTTCCTAAGATGGGTTTGAACTGTCCTCTGATATGATACAATCTGTTGGAAAGGTACGGCCACTGCCCTTCAGAACAACAAAAATGCAACTGATCTACGTCTGGAGAGATTGGTTGGTGAAGTTTCATTGATGAATAGATTTCTACATTTCAACACAGAGCCAAAAATGTAGAAGAGTGGCTGATGGACAGACACTTTGCAGTAAGCCCTGCATAAACCCTGAGCTGAAGTCCATAATTCATAGACAGCACTGATTCTTTGATAGCTGAAGGTCTGGAATGCACTTCCTGTGCTTCAGTAATGGGAGGGCATGGATGAGCCCTCTATGTGAGCATCAGCTCCTACCGCCCTGCAACCTTGCTGAGATCAAACTCAAGCATTGTCACGTCTTCCAACTTTTCAAAAGAGAACAAAAAATAATAGTAATAAAAGACATTTATGAGAAAACATGTAGGCAACCACTAACTTTAAAATATTGTGTACTTTAATTTGGCAACGAAATTATGCTTGAAATCACCAGTTTGAGCCAGGCTTGTTGTATATACCTGTAATCCCCTCTTCTCAAGGGACTGAAAAACAAGAGTCACAAGTGCAAAGCAAATCTGGGCACCTTGGTGACACTTTGTGTGAAAATAAAACATGAAAGTGGCTGGGGATATACTTCATTGACAAAGGATTTGCCTAGTATGGTTCTAGCCCTGAGTTCAATTTCAATCCTCAGTACTGAAGAAAAATTAATATAATACAGTTTTGTTCTTTCTACTATAATAAATCAGGCCAAAATAATTCATTTTCTACACCATGCCAAGTGGTAATTATCCATCCTTCCTTTTCTGAATTCATAGGTATATCATTGGAGTTTGTTTATACATGAAACAGATGTCTTTGTTTTCAATGTTTTGTTTTGGTGTATCTATCTATCTATCTATCTATCTATCTATCTATATAGATAGATAGAGAGAGAGAGAGAGAGAGAGAGAGAGAGAGAAACTATTTTTTGAAAGTAGAAAATGATACTTTAAAATATATCCATAAGGCATTACAGTTTCTTACAATGTGCTTAACACTGACTATTGTATGATCTATGAATTAATGAATCTGAGCTAAGAGAATAGGTAGCCTCAAATAACATTTCCATAACTCAAAGAGAATAGGTAGCCCCAAATAACATTTCCATAACTTCAAACAAGTTTGAAGTGTTCTCTTTTTAAATGTACAAATATATTTATATGTACTGCTAAGTAGTGTTTGGTAAAAATCGGATGGAAACAAATGAAGTACAGAAGAAGAGTACTAAAACTGAATAATAAAATCAATACAAACTGAATTTTAGTTTTAATAAAATTTACCAGATGGTAGCAAAGGCAACTAATTCATTACAGAGACACTTTTTAAAGAGACAGAATTCAGACAGATAAATTTCAACCAGTAAGAAACCAAAGTGTTTGAATGATTTGCAAAGAAAGTGACAGCAGTACTATGTTGAGAAGAACACTGGCTTATGCCATAAACCACATGGTTTCTAACACCACTCATCTTTAACCAGTTGTGACAATATACAGTGATTGTGGTTCTTCCCTGTTCAAAAAAAAAAAAAAAAAAAACTCACTGAGCTACAGTCCATTGGTGACTGAGTCTCAGGGTCTCTGGCTTCTCTTTCATCTGTCCTGTCTGTTCTGATATGTCATATAGAATTGATTATCATCATATACCAAGATGGTACCCGATTCTTACAAATCAATCCGGCATAGGTCTTCCAATATAGCATATGATGATGTATTGAATATTCTGAATTCACTGCATACTATTGCCTTTCAGGAATGTGTCCTTCTGACACCAAGCCACTCACCAAACCACTCATCAAACAAACCTTTCTGTCTCACTGTAGTGCTGCCAAGGACAGCCGTCTGGATTCTGTCCCACTAGCTCTGCCTTACTAAAGTGGAGACAGCCAAGTTGCGCAAGTGTGTTGGAAATTCAGTGTTCATTTCCCAGACTGTGGTGACTGTGGTCAAGTATTAAAGAAATATGCTTTCTTGTTTATAGGTTTGGAGACACCAGTTAAGAAGGACTGCTTAGATGTATTCCACAGCAGAAGGCATTGAGGTCAAATGCTTTCATACATTTTATCCATGACTTGAATGATGAAATTTGGATCTTGTTTATTTATTTTATGAATGGAATACTGGAAAGAAGTGTTTTTATCCCTTGAAAAATTTGATGAGAATTCAAGAAAATTTACCTGTTGTGAACAAGTAATCAGGAAAAGATTGCACAATCTCAAGAGACACACATTGGATGTTACAATTTTAAACTAAATCTAATTACTTAAATGCAGAGTAAAAGCATATTGTAAACCATTTAAAATAAGTCTTAAAGTCTGATTCTCAGCCAACAGATTAAAAAAAAAAAAAAAGACAGCAATATTTCCATTTACTCATTTTAGAGCACCATTGTAAATCTGGCTAAACTTAGCATGCAAAAGAAGAGTTCCAAACTCATTTATAGTTTTTGCTTGAAATTAATAAAATGAATTTTTTTGTGCAGGGTCTTGTAATGATCCTCCTGTTCTCTACCTCCCTAGGGCTGGGATTACAGGTGTCTGCCACCATGCCCGGACTCCATTGGAGGCACAGCATGCCTGGACGCCTCTATGCTTACCTAAGCAAACACTTACTCCATTGAGCTATTTCATCAGCCCTATATAAAATCAAATTTCAAAGTAAAAAAGGACGCCAAAGGAAGTATTATCTACAAGAATTCAGTATTCAAAGTTTTCTGCACAGTGGACATTGCAACAAAATACATCTGGTTATTTACTGTACAATTTTAAATGAAAATAGTTATCTTGGCGGCAATTTGGAACAAAGCAGTAACAGTGGTCATAGAACCAGAAAATGTCACCATAAATAGAAATCTTAACGAGAAATAAAATTTAAAAATGAACAATAGAATGCCTGAGATGTGACTGACGCATAAGGATTTTGATTTTGTGACACTATTTCGTTGAAACAATGAATAAAAGAAATCAATTTTAAAAGTGCAGGTAAGGGAGTAAGGGAGCTATTTTGTAACCAGTTACTTATAATCTTGACAGCATGAGAGGGCAGTCCTACCAAGTACAGCCCTCAACTGCCAGCACCTAAAATAGCACCTCTTGCAATCCTTCCAGCCTTAAAGCTGCCTTAGGGCTCTTGTAGCTCCAGGTGTCTCTTTTTAATGCAAATGTATTAGAGAACTGCTCTTAACTTGCTCATTTTATCTATCAGTTAACAGGTTCACAAGTGAAAACTAAAGGGTGGGGGTACAAGGCTTTGGTGGGTGTGCAGCTCTCCTGGGGATAACAGGGTCCTTTAGAGGAAGGATGTGAAGTGTTTGTCAGACAAGAGGAATGAACCCAAGATGTTGCCCTCCTATCAGTCCACTTTTGGTGCGTATGCTAAAGGTCGTCAACCCCTGACCTAGCAGAACTCTTGAGTTTGGTATGAAATGATGAAAGAAAGCTTAAAAAAAAACTCTAAAACTCTCTTTAAACTTGTAACAGGCATAAATTCCAGGCTCCACAAGGCTCTTTCATCTCCAGAGCTCCAGAGTTGGTAGGGAAGGGTGGAAAGTGAATGGTTTGAAAATAGTTAGATCCCTTCAACTAAAATTAGTCTCTGGCAAGAGCTCACAGAAACATTGGCCTACATTTTCCAGAACTATTGTTCTTGTGCTTCTGTCTAAGGGTATTTTTGAAATAATTTAAACATCCATTTCTAATGCAGTATGAACTCTGAAATCAAAGATCACATTAATAAAACAAACAAAAATAATCCTATTTAAATTACGGTAAAGTGAAAGTGTGTACGCACACTTAGCAGGAGTGAAATCTTCTGAAATTTACAAAACAAATTTGTTTCAGCTACTAATATTTTTCTCTCAATTTGACTTTTCAGCTATTAAATTTGAAAATGTATACACAATTCTTATTGGCATAAAATAGCAGTGCAGATTTGTTTAGTGAAGTCGACATGGTGCCTGTATGTCTTACCAGTATTTTCAGAGATATATTTTTACAAAGTAGTCAATTTAGGAAAAAGATTATTTTTAAAAACAAAGAATCTCTTAAACTCTAAGAACTATAAGTTATTATTCAAAGTACTTTTAAGCAGAAGGAAATTAATTGATCCAATGACAAATCTCTTTGAAGTTTCAGAGTGTTCCAGGTACTGGATTTTATTAAAGAATCTTTTATTATTATAAACATTAAGGTCCTTCTGTGATTACACATAAAATTTGTGTTCATCTAGAAAATTGCTATGTTCACCCTAATCTAACATTTTCAGAGAAATATTTCTCTTACAAATATTTCCTATTATTCCTGTTTGTATTAAAATTTTCCAAAGCATTGCCACAATCAATAGATAGCAATCTTAAAATGACCTTCATAAGTTTAATTTCTTCAATTTCTGTATTAATTATTGTAAATTCATGATGGAAACTCAAGGCAGAACACAGTCTATAGTTCACAAAAGTTTGTATAAGATTATTAGAAAACCTCAAAATTTTCCTCCAGTTTAAACTTCCATTCTCCAGGTCCAATATCATTTTTTAAAGAAACTAGAAACAAAAGCAGAGGTTTTTCTATACCATGGAGCTCACTGGGTTTCTTCTTGATAAGAAGCATAAATTTATAAAAATCAAGGATATAGAGGAAACCAAATGTGGGTTCCTCTGTTCTAGGTTCATACATATTAGAAAGTCTGCGGAGTACATAAGTAAACAGTTTGCCTCATTAAAAATAGTCACATCATTTCTTTGTTGTGTAAAGTATTAGGTTATCACCATGAAGCATAAATCCAGTAAATAACATACATGGAAACACATATACACACAGCTCAGGAAAAGAACAGCCCACTACCATTAGGAAAAAAACAAAACAAAGAAACAAACAAACAAAAAAAACACATACACTCATGGAGTGTGTTTCAGGGCAAAACTCTGTGTACTTCACCTCCCACCAAGGTGCCAGTACTATGGTCTTGTTTGTTAAAAACGCCAAAGCATTTCCATAGTTGAGCGCCTCCTTCACTTTGGCCACTGAAAGGCTTCCCAAACATGCCCTCTAATCGAATTTCACCATGCTCTAAAAATAAAAGTACTAAAGTCAGGCACACAGGAGCCCTCAGGCCCTGCTTCTACATGGAGGTGGATTTATCCTTCATCATTGTTGGATGGTTATTTGTTGGGTACAGTCTAGTCATCAGTCCAATCTCTTAAGTATTCACCCTAGAAATAGATGGAGGTGATAGAGTTGAATTAGAACTATATCAAAAGTAATAATTTAAATTTAAACTGAATATCATTCTTAAAACCTGAGATCACAAATTCAAATACCTAGAAAAGCAAAATGCATAAAATAAGTTTCCCAGATGAGTACCATGGCCAAATGCAGCTTACCAAACAGAAGTAGAAGGTCACTGAGGTATCATAAAGACGTCTGGTCTTTTCAGTAACACGAACATCTGGATTTGTATGTGAAACCTATTGATTTCTAAATGTTGACAATCAGTGCATGTAAAAGCCAAAACGCTGCATGAACCAAGACATACACGTCTATTAGTAAATTCAGGTTGAAATCTACTGATTTGCAATGTCTAACTAAAAATCTTCATTATTTTCTAGGGGCATGAATCTACACTTTCTCTTTTTAGCACAAAAAAAAAAAAAAGATTGTTGAAAATCAGTGTTTATGGCCCTTGTAATTTCATCAGTTCACTACTATGTACAATGTGGTAGAATATTATATGAATAGATGCTCAATTTTGCTTCACAATTAAAGCATCAAGCAGTCATAGAGCCAAGCAAGTAAAGAATATAGTGTTACAGTAAGGACATAGGTGATTCTTTCTCCTATTTTAAAGTTTTCAGCAGGTACATTCCATTCTACAGGACCACAAACGATGCTTGTTTTGCATCTGGCTTTGTAAAACTTCAATATAAATTTTGGTCTAGAAATCATACTAAAAATAAATCAGATAAATCCTAGGAACATTAGCCTATAAGTATGGTTAAGTGCAATGAAAATAAAGTGTACATCACACTTTCTCCTATAAGCAAAAAGTATGTCAATACAGGGCATTATTGCCTAAGCCGTTGTATGTGAAGCGCTGATGGCTATTAATAGATCGAGAGGCCGAATTTTATTCCAGGTACACCTTATTCCTTTTGGGAGCTCTTCAGTCAGAGCAAGAAAAGTGTTGTTGCCGGGTTCTATGAAGTAGGATGCGTCTATCTGGCTCACTCAAAATACTGCCATCTGTGGAAACTGGAGGAGAAATATGCTAATAGCTCTCATGTTTCTGAGTAGCTCAATGACGAGAGTCAGGTTCAGAAAACGAAAGTTACTCATTTCACTAAGTAATGTAAGACAAATTAGGCTGTTTAACTTCTCAAATGTCCATTTGCTTTTCTGTAAAATGAAGGTAAGAGTACTATGTGAATCAAATGAGATTACAAAAGATTCACAAAATGTTAAGTATATTTAACATGATGTTAGAATCACACTAGTTTTCCTAACACTCTGTCCACCAAGGCCACACACATACTTCCTCCCACACCTCACCTCCATGTACACACACACACACACACATACACACACAAACACATACAATAAAGACCAGAGTTATTTGCAGCTAAGAAGGAAGCAAGGTGTTGGAAGATTTGCTAGGAAGAAGACGGAAAAGACAGTGTTGACCCAGAGTAAAGCCCCCATTCCTATGGAACTCGTATATTACTAGCAAAGCTCTTTGTTGAAAATAAAGGAACTTTTAAAACTTACAGGGACACCCCGGTCCAACGGGCCACCCCAGCCCACCCCCAGGACATGCTGAGATGGCGACTGTGTCTAGGAATGGTGGCCCACACCTATAATCCCAGTGCTGGAGAGGCTGAAAGCAGGAGGATCACCATGAGTCCAATCTGCATAATGAGACCCTATATCAAATATACAATAACTTAGAGGAACTTCCTAAATCCTACTCTCTGCCTTGTTTTCCTTTTACCTTCATCCACCTCATTGCAATTAGGTGGCTGGAAAATAATGCCCTAATGTTTATCCACAGCAGTTGTGTAGCGTGACAAAAGAACAGGCGGTACCTAGGAATAGAATCTCATTTGATTCACACAGTACTCTTACCTTCATTTTACAGAAAAGCAAATAGGAATATCTGTCTACTTAGACCTCTAAACAAATGAATAAAAGGAAATGTGCATAAGTCATCAGAGGGTGGGCGTGTTGTTAGCGGGGCAGAGAGGGAAGAACTACAATGATGTTAGTATATGCAAAGACTTGAGACCAGTCCTGTCTAAAGAATGGGAACTGTTTATAATACCTTATCATGTCTGCATCCTGTGCTATCAATGACTACTACAAAGACAGCAATATACAACGTATTAATTGTTGTAACTTTCCTACCAACTTGTTTTGGAACTGTCTCACTGCAATTTTTTTCTCAATAAAAGTAATAAAAAAAAGTAAGTACCGAAAGTGTTCTTTTTTTCCTTCTGGTTCTGTTCCAATGATTGTGTTATAAGTATTTATAGCAATGATTTCTATATTTCCTACCAACCTTAAAGAGGAAGTTATCATCCTCATTCAATAAAGATAGAAATGGTAGCTCACAAAGGTTAAATGTACCCCGCATTCCACAGCCCACTAGTTCTACCTAATGTTCTTCACCAGTTATTTTGTCTCTTCCTGAAAGAAAAGCATATACTTTGTTGATGATCTCAGAAGATTATGCAGTTTTTTTCATCATACAACTGAAACTAGAAGGGAGAAGAAGAACCCATAACATCTGACCTGGGAGATATAGATATGAAAGAAAGAAGTAAAGGAAGGAGGCAGAGTAGAGATAAGAAGAAAAGAAGGAGAGATGAAAGAAAAGGATCCAGATGGAGGTGGAAGACATAAAGGGAAGGGAGATTCCTTCTTTTCAGTGATGTAAGAATATGTGCAGTGCATGTTGGAGTGGCGGGGCAAGTAATAATGGGGGACAGGAAAAGAAGGAATGTGGCAGCCATGGGAAACAAATCCAGTTAAAGTGTCCAGATCAGGAGATGTGCTTCAGCACACCACTGAGACTGATACAAAACAGCTCTTCAGAGAGCTTCAGCAACCTCTGATCCTCGCCCACAGCCTTCAGGGACTCCCAAATACAGTTCTTCAGTACTGGGATTGAAGATCTGTTCTGTAATGCACTTTTGTATTATGTGAATCAAACTATTCAGGAAAGATTGGTTCATGAGGTAATAATATACTTTTACTTTAAGAACTGAACTTAGATCCCAGCACTTGGGAGGCTGAGGCAGGAGGGCTGCTGTGAGTTCAAGAACAGCCTGAGCTAAAAAATGAGCTTAAGGCCAGCCTGAACTGCATAGTGAGACCCTATCTCAAAAAGACAAACAAAAAAGAACTGAACTTAATATTTCTCTTTCCAAATATATTGAATATCAACAAAAAATATGTTTCTACTAAATAGCTGTTCCAAATATTTACAGATACATTTAACAGTATTATAGGTTATATTGCTGAATTATTAATCTGTTCCTTGGTGTTCTATATGCTGTCATGATTTGGGGTTTTGCAAGGGGGATGATACAATACAGGACACATATTTTATAAGATTATTTGTAGCAGTCACCCAAAGAATCATATGCGAAAAGAGAGCACAAGAAATTTGTCCATACCAAAGACTGACGCATGAGCCCAGTGTGAATGGAGCTGAAAATCGAGAGCTCATAACAATGCCTCCCACAAATCCAACTAAAGACCTGGAGCCCATGACAATACCTCATGCAGGCCTGCTTCATGGATCTGTGCTAGAATCAGAAAGTTTGTGTCAACAAGATGAAGGATCTGTGCTAGCAGACAGAGTTATCTGAACCAGGGCCAAGAAACAACTCTCAAGTTGAAAAATCAGAACTCCTCTGAAAAATACTACAGCTGCCCTGCAGTCTGGAGCTCCACCAAGGATAAGAACAGCTGAGCTCCTACCAGGAAAGTCAATGTGTGAAGCTTCTCCAGGAGATTGAGCTGTGTACCATCTTCCCCTCCAGAAGCAGAAAGTGATGTTCAAGAGGAGGACCAGAGCTCCCTAAGATGAACTACAACCATTCTCAGTGACAACAAGGCCCAGAGCTCCTGCTCTGACAAGGAAAACCAAGTTCATCAGGAAAGCAGCATGACAAAGTACTCCAGCAGAGTAGCCTAACAGAACCAGCAGCTTCCAGCTGCTCTCCAAGAGTTTCTATCCACTCCCAACCACACCCAGAGCCAAGCTAGTTAGGTTTAGCTGGGTATTACAAGTTGACCACCAGCTGGCAATCCACCAAATGTGATCTTTCACTGAAGTCTCTAAAATCTCATGAATTCAGATATTATGTCCTCAGATGCCTTGTGGGGAGGAAGCAATATTTGTACTTTCAATTTGACATAGGGAGAATAAACAAGATGAACTCACACTTCATGAAGAGTTTGGCTTCAATTTTATTGAACACTACCAGTAATATACACTGTTGATAAATACCAAATGCTTCATTAAAACTGACAGTAAAAAATACATCTGAGTTCTTTCTTAGGGGATTGCTGAAAATCCAAAATAAACTTTGGAATGAAAATTCAGAAGTTGTGCCAAATTTTGAAGTCAGAAAAAAAATTTTGAAGTCAGAAATATCATAACTACACACATATACAAAAAATTATTCTAGATGAGGCAACAGAAACATTCTCTGACTGATACATTTTGTTCTGCAATTATTTATGTATTCTTTTGTCTAAAACTTTCACAAAACATAAACCTCGTGTAGAGATGGAAATGCTTAAGCTCCATTCCTAAAAATTGTTACATAAATGGATTCTGAAAGCCACATGAGTCATCTGTACTTTTACTAAATATTGGAATGTGTGCGTGTGTGTGTGCATGTGTGTAGTTTATGTGAACATTTATGAAACAACTTTAAGTAAATATTTTCAAGACATCTAAAAATGGTCACCTCATGTGTCCTGAATACTAAGTGAGTGACGTTAGATTTTTCCTTGAATGACTAAAGACCAATTTTTGCCTCCTGGGTTCTATGCCTACAATTCCAAGAAATGTCAGTGAATGAAATCTGTTTTATCACATAGCTCATTAGGAAGCTAGTAGAAGGAACATGATCTTTGAATATGTAAGAATCTGTTTAGCCCTTAATGAAACTGTTTAAGCTATCATCAGATGGGCAAATTATCTTTCTGATGTTCAGTTTCTTCACCTACAAAATAGGAACAAGTGAATCCTATTATAGACTTCTCAGGTATTTCGTAGTATCTTGCATACAGAAGGTACCAAAAAAAAGTGTGAGCTACCTTTTCTTCTTTTCATTTTTCCAGTCTGAGTGTGTAGACAAGATCATCATAGGAGCAAATGCCCCCTTCTAATTTTTTTAACTTAATAACAAAAATATACAAAAGTTGTGATTTCACTCATGTAAAGAATGTATGCATGTATTAAAATGACCAACAATGTTTACAATTGTGGGAAATAATCAGAATAAGAACATCTGTATAGGTTGTTCAGTTATGATTCTATGTGACTTCCACCACCTTACACACTATAAAAATACTTAAGCTAAGTCATAATCATGTAAAATAAATGCCAAGACTGGGTTACAGAGTTTTACTCCCTCAACTGCTAGCTAACAGAATTCTAGACTTCCATTCCTGGGATGACTGGACTTTGAACACAGAGCTCTCAGGAGTTGAAATACCCCATTGCCTTTTATTGTCCACAACTTCAGGCAAGCCACCTGCCGTTTGAGCTACAAAGGATTAGAGTGCCTTCCCCTACATTTTGCTTTAATTTAGAATCACTGATAGCTGCGCTTCCTCAATTCCTGCATGCAGCTTTAATTAAACAGTGAGACCTTTAAAAAGGGGGCTACCTTCCTAATCGTGAGGCAGGCATCCAACTGCCTCATTTACCACCTTCGCAATTCCTAGATCTTTTCCCTTTTCTGTATTTGAAACAGAAAACATAAAGAAACAGTCCAGCTATTTGCACCTAAATCAATGTAAATTTTTGCTTAACATTTTGTGTCACTTTCAATCAGGAAAATTGGCAACTGAGTATCTCATTTACTTGATTAACTTTCCCTTTCTTACTTTAAGCAGTCGGTGATTTGAACCCTTCTTTGTCTGTGTCATACATTTTTTTATTATCTGTCCTTTCCGCCAGTATTCTATCTCCTAAAGTGATCATCACTTTTGAAAAAATATTTTCTTTCTATTTTAAAGTAAATACAGGGTCAGCGAGATAGGTCAGCAGACTAAACGCTTGCTTAGGCAAATACAGACACCGCGGCTTGATGCCAGCACAAATGCCAGGCCGGCCCTTCCCCCATGCACTGAGGGCCCACGGAGCCTGAGCGTGGTGTGGTGGCCCATGTCTGTGAGCCCAGCACTGGGAAGGCTAAAAACAGGAGACTCACTGCGAGTTAGAGGTAGTGAGCCTCTGTACTAAATACATTAAAAAAATGATAATAAAGTAAGGTAAATACATTCTCGAAAATGATTTATGCCGAAGTCCAGCCTCAGCTCCAGAGAACAACGTGAGGAGAGAGGAAAGCAAGCAGCAAAAAAAAAAAAAAAAAAAAAAAGACTCAGAGAAACATAGTAAGGTTAGGAGGGAAGAAGGGTGTGTCTCTTCAACCTGGAGCAAATCAGTAGCCTTTGTTTATACATGAGTGATTATGTAAACTGTCTTATGGAAAGATTAACAGACCTGGCTCTTTATGTATAAGCAAGAAACAATTTAAATTTTGGTTGATACAAGTACACAGTACAAACTAGGAGTAGTCGTGGAAACTTTAATCAACCACTGTTCTTTCTCTTCTCGCTATTTCTGCCCTCCTGAAACTCTCAGCTCTTGGGGTACTTTCTTACTTCCTCAAGCTCTTGACTCTAAACTTTCTTGTTACTGTTGAATATTTTTAGCTTAGGCTTACCCCTTTCCGCAGGCTTTCAAGATAAGAGGCAAGAAGTCCATCTCTGAAAGAACTATATGCACTTAATAATTTTATATAAAACCCTGGGTGATTAATTGTGCACTTTCTTTCATAGGCATCAGAAGCCTAAAATTCCCCAAGGAGTTTGTAGAGACACATCCATATGAAGCTCCGCTTTGCACATTCTCCAAACTCAACATGACTTGGTCAAAGGTCAAGCATTGGACGGCTCTCCGCAGATTTTCTGTCTAGTTAGCACGTGGCTTCTTCTCCCCTCCCTATTCCCAGTGCTGGGGATTGGAATGAGGCCTCCTGTGTGCCAGGCCAGCCCCTCTGTCACTGAGTTATATGGGGATGTAATCTCATTAAGTCACTCAGCCTGGATTCAAGTCTCAGATTCTCCTGCCTCAGCATCTGAGTTTTGAATAGAGACATGTGCCACCATGCCCAGATCTATGGTTTCTTTAGAAGTGACATTAAAATTCTATTTAACGATAATCATCTCTTTTTACTGTTATAGCATTTGATTTACTATAACAAGGCTATAGGTGCATCCTCTCATCCCATGGATTACTGGTGATCAATAATGATTACCCCAATGTATGGAATTATGCAGTTTCAGGAAAGGTATAATGCTAGCCTTGTGGAAAGTAGATGACATGATAACAAATTTTACTTCATGCTGTAGTATATGTATAATTAAAATATGATGCTACACTCTATTTATGAATACTAACAATATTAGACTTACTTAAATAGCATTTAGATCCCTAAAATAAGTAAAAGACATACTTGGGATATATTGTTTCTATTTATCAAAAAACCCTTTTACTGATCGAATACCATTAATACACTCAACATAATGCCTCACGTGGCAATATCTATGGAAGACTTGCCTTGTACAACTTTGGCTGTTTGTGGTAAGCATTTACATTAAGATGGCTCCCTAAATTATTTCAGGCAAGGATAAGAACCCAATTCTGTTCGCTCTCTGGCCTGCTATGCTGGCCCCACCCCCAGAGAGCACTGAGACTGCAATTGAGACTGGGCGTGGTGGCACACACCTGTAATCCCAGCACTTGGAAGGCTATAAACAAGAGGATCACTATAAGTCCAATCTGTGTAGTAAGACCCTATAGATCCTGTAATAAAAAAAAAAAATCAGTTCTGTTATGATGCTATGGTGTTTTATTGGCTTGCCTTTCACTTTATCTGCCCAGATTCCCACATAAAACTTGTATGACAGCAATAACTATGGTCTGTAATAATTTTTAAAAGTTCAGATATCACCAGGAAGGGAAAGAAAACTCCTGCAAAAATAGGATAAAAATTTCATTAGCCTTTTTCTGAAATTAAATTTTCCATTTCTTGTGATACTTTAAAATTATATTTTTAAATCCTTAAGAAAATATTACTGAGAAATGCACATCTAACCGATTGACGTACAATGCTGGTTTAACCTTTAAAAACTAGGCTAAATGATTACCTTTTTCAGGATACTTGTGCATATGCACTAAATATAAACTTTATATAAAAACCTCTTTTCTTCCATTTTCTCCTTTTACAGTGTCCAGAGAGCCTTCAGTCTCTACAATCTTATCACAGGTACCAAATTTGTTGCATTATAGCTCTTAGTTAAAAGTACATGCCCTATTTTCTGAACACAGAATTGGGACATATAGTCTGACAAAAGATTTTTATGCCTGTTCTAGTGAAAGGCATAGTCTGGAATAAATAACTTAGATACCAAAAATATAGGAAATCCTAAGATGCTTCAAAAATGTTGGTGATATAGAACACTTAGAATGAGGGCCGTCCCAGAAAACTCATAATAGAGTGGTATGTTCTATATTTTGCTTTCAAAATCTTTTCCCCTAATCTTTGGTATCTAGTTCATGCTGAGATTATCTAATGGAGCCCAGTACTGTGTGGGACATTGAAACTCACCCAGTCATGAACATGAAGACTTGTGGTTGAGCAGTACATGCTCTGGGTCTGCTAGGGCAATGTCCATCAGGAAGAAGCAAGCAGGAGCAGGAGCACAAGACAAGCCCCCAGCACCTGTCTTTCTAGCGCAGGGCAGAATTAGGACTGTTTCTGCCATTTCATACTTCTCCTAAGGAAGTAGTGGCTACACATCTAACATAGTGACATCTCCCTCCGTCTCTTTGTCCCCTTCCTTTTTGCAAAAGATTTATCTCCCTACTTCCTGTTACCTGTCTTTTGTTTTGTGGTTTATTTATAGTTTTAGTTTCTATTAGAAGAGAAGGTCTGTGGTATTTAAGCTTGTGTGATTTATTTCGCTTAACATGATTGTCTTGCGGTGCATCCATTTTGCTGCAAAAGATGACTCGGGTTTACATTTTGTGGTAGAGTAGCACTCATGTTACATCACATGATTTTGTGAATGAGAAGTTTAAGCATATGTCAAGCTTTGAATCTCCTGTTTCATGCGACATTCGAGGTATTTCAGCTGTGTGTAACAGAGAAATGCATAGTTCTGGGGAATCCAACATCGTTTCAATCACGTGCTTCAAAAAGGACCAGGGGAAGGGAGGCACAAGGCATTGTTAATGCTAGCACTCAAATATGAGCTATCTGCCTGGAAAACAGGGAGCCTTTGGGTAGACAAGCTTTTTACATCATGTCTTGGGACTCATGAGTGAGTGCTTTGGGGAATGGTAACAAAACTGCACAGCTTTTAATGCTCCTTCCTTAGAAGTGCCGCATAGAATCAGACCTTCTTCATTGGTAAAAGCAATCATACATCCATTCAAATTCATACCCAACAATTCACTTACGGGAAAAACATCAAATATTTGGGCCTTCACTATAACAGACAATACCAGAATTAAATGACTTAAGCAAAATGTGTAGCCAAAATTTTAGATTTATGTAGGAAAGGACAATTCATAGGCCATGATTTTGAAAGTTAGCTCCTATATATCAAACTTACTTCCTATGTACCCCAATTATTCTGATTTCTAGTAATGACTAGAATCTATTTTTATGATGCTTGCATAAACATCATAGGTAAATTTAAAGGAAATACTCCTAAAAATAACTGTAAAATTATATTATTATATCTGAAACCACTCTAATCGAGCTACTAGAGTCCATTATTTTATACATTAGAAATTGTCAGTGTTTGTCTTGTTTTCTTCCGTTTCAAATTATCTGTGTAATCCTTTATATTCATCTGGATGCATCATGCATTTATACATAGAATAAGTTCTATGAATCTTCCTAGCACTCCTGGTCCACAGCAATATAGTTCTCTCCCATGCAAATATCTTTTGTTGAGTGGACAAGTTGTTTGACTTCATTTATTGTTTTGCCTTTAGGTATGTATTTTCTCTTTGCTCAGCTATGGAATAATGGCTTGACTAGAGGGATCATTGTGCTTTAGGTGCCTAACACATAACTATTTAATAGATTGACTAATTCAATAATTTATTGATTGCCTATTATCCACAGACCATAGTAATTTTTTATTAATAAATAACTATAAATAGCTTAAAAGAGTAATTCATTTGAGGATATTTTCCATTTGTATTCGGAAGAGCTTCTAAATAGGATTTTATAGGCCATCATAATTTGAAGTCTTATTATGTCTCTTCTTTCCAGGAGTATGGCATTAGCTGCTTCATGTGCTTAACAGAGATATTTATATCTTCACTATAAAAGATTCTCTAGAAATTAATTGATATGATGCCTGAAAGTATTTATTTATTATTTTATTGAGCGAAAAATTGCAATGAAACAGCTTTAAAACAGGTTGGAGTAGTCATTCATATCACAGGATGCAGACAGGATATGCAGTCCAAACACTATTAGTACAAATCTTTCTTCTTATTGGATTAAGAGAAAGTAGCTATATAACTATCCTAACTATTTTGTATATGCAGATACAAAATGGTCCTTCATTTCTTTTTTTGTTTAGTTTTGTCAGAGATGGGTATTCCATTGCCATCCAAATACTGCAGGTGAATGAATTCAGCAAAATATTCCAATAGAGTCCAGTAGTCCACAACAGCAGTGGGCTATCCACAGGACTGGCAAAGTCCAAATCTGATGACTTGAGCCTTCCACAGATCAGTATATTAACATGGCTTCATTTTTCTTATCTCGTTTCTATACTTTTCTGCTGGATGGTTAAGACCAAGATAAAGCAAGATCTACATAACAAGAAATGAATCTTTTGATACCTGAAATTATTTAGAAGACTGATTGTGACTTTGTAAACCCCTGAATTTAGAAGACTGGTGACAGATTTAAGAGAAAATATAATGGTTCTGATTGCATGGCCACAATTACTTTCTCAATAATTTTGACTTTCAGAATCTCAAGATTCATGCTGTCATTTTATTCTTCATTAATGAAAATTATTCAGCACAAATTTTAATAGCTAGCCATGAAAATACATACACTAAGAAGTCACACTCAGGGACACATTCTTTAGGTTGCAGCTCCAGCTCCACAGCTCACAAGCTCTATGCTCAAATCACTGAGTGTCACTGTGCCTCAATTTATTTATCTTTAAAGTGGGAAGAAAAACAGCCAATCTCTCTTACTTATTATTGTTATTATTATCATTAAATTCAGACAGCAGGAAGTAAATATGTTACGTCCAAGAGAGAGAATTTATTTCATTCTTTATCATGGAGTATAAAGAAAAATTAAGAGCTTGAGAAAATCTTCAGAAGCAGTCTAACTCACGTATTTAATTGTTTCCATATTTCACTTCAATGGTTATTTATACTGTCATGACTTGATTCCAATACTACATGGCTTAATTTTTTTAAAATAATTATTTATTTAAATCAGGCTCAGGATACTGTGGTTCCATCCCCAGATCCTCAAGCCTTACCAGACCTGCCCTGAAGGCATTCTGAGCCAGCTTAAAACAATCTAGTTCAACTACATTAGGGCCCCAAAATTTAAAAACCAATCAGGAAATGGGGACCTGAGATGAACACACACTTCTCAGAGGATGAAATTAAAGAAGCGAATACATATACGGAAAAATGTTTCCCATCACCAGTCATTTCTGAGATGCAAATTAAAACAACACTGAGATACCATCTCACCCCAGAAAGAATGGCTATTATAAAGAAATCAACCAACAACAAATGTTGGAGAGGCTGTGAGTAAAAAGGAACCCTTAGCCACTGCTGTTGGGAATATTGACTGGTGCAACTATTATGGAAATCAGTATGGAGAATCCTTAAAAAACTAGGACTGGAAATCCCATTCAAGCCAGCTATCCCCCTACTGGGAATTTTCTAGGAAGAACTGAAAACATCATATCATTGTGATATATGTACACCTATATTTATAGCAGCATAATTTGTGATAGCCAAATCTTGGAAACAACCAAGATACCCATCACCTGAGGAATGGGTGAAAAAGATATCGTATTTTTATACAGTGGAGTATTTCTCAGCTATAAAGAATGATAAACTTGAAGTATGTATGTTGAAGTGGATGCCACTTGAAGATATACTCGTAAGTAAAATAAACCGGACCCACATGTGTAAATATCATATAGTTACCCTAGTATAAGAACTCAGAAGAAGAAATAAAAACAGAAAGGTATAGCACAATTAAAAGGAAAACAAGAACTCCAGGATTAGAAAATGAAGACAGGGCAAGGAGAAAACCTAGGAAACATGACAGGGGCAAAGCCATTCATTTTTATACATTACATGATTAAGGCAATGATCCTGAGAATCTTCAGCAGGTTTTTGAAACTATCTGTTAATTGGTAGGATTCTCACCATGACAAACTATATATGCTGATACCTGTGAGCTAAGCAACTGCACTGAAGAGAGTAATAGTAGGGTCATGCTTGGAATGCCTGTCGTTCTGGCCTTCTAAATATGTACTGCTTGTCATGACATACCAATTACTACCATATTGTCTCTCAAGAATGGTTTGTTTTTAAAAAAGTGTATTAAGTGAAAACAAGAGATAAGAAAAAATGTCACAGAAAAACATGTCTTGCTACAATGCTGTATATGGTTAGATTTCTTAATTTTTGTATAAAATATGTAATTATTTATTCATATTTTCAATATCTTATTTTTTAATTTCTTTCATCATATTCTGTAGGGACTTAAAGTTTAACATATCAATACTTGATGGAAAATACCTGTTCCATGTTATGTCTAAGATGTTTGATATTCAGACGTATAGTGAGGTTAAGCTCAACAGTCTATGTTGTAGGGTAATAATAATAATAAGCTTGTCTTCTTGAGGGTTAACAACCTCAGTTTGCAGACCAAAAATTAGAGAAAAAGAAGGGTTGTAAGGATAGCCAACATTTGGGCTCTAGCGTTTCAAGGTCAGTGAGGACTCAGGGCATAGGAGAACCTGTACTATAACATAATGTAATTCAGTTGTATCCCCAAATTTTCTGATCAAGTAGATTATGGGGCCATAGAGGAATATGATTGATGATGTAGAGTGTGCCTAAGGAGAGTCACATGGAGAGAAAACATTCTTTCAGGCTTTCACAGAGAGCAAATTGGTTAAGCCATGGCTGTGATTCATCCACATGGCTGATTCTGACATAAAATCTACAAAGTGAGGTACAGTGTTGCAAGATAAACCCTGAGGGTACCTGACTGACCTTATCCGATACAAAAGTTATATTTCTTATTATATAGGTCTTAACCATCCAGCAAAAAAGTACAAAAATGAAGTATAAAAAGTAAGTTATACTGAGCCGCAAAAGTCTCAAGTCAACAACTTCTGACACTGCCAGTCCTATGGATAACCCACTACTATTATGGACTATTGGACTACATTGGAATACTTTGCTGGTTTCATGCAGCTACAATATTTTAATGGCAATGAAATACCCATCTCGGACAAAACTAAAGAAATAAAAGGGGAGATACAATTGAAAGAGCATTTTGTATTTGTATATTTAAAATAGGATAGATATACAGCTACATTCTCTTAATTCAATGAATAAAAAGATTTGTCTAATAGTGTTTGTGGGGCAGGGGAGATGGCTCAGTAGAATAAGCACTTGCCTAGCAAGTACAAGGGCCTGAGTTCAATCCCCCGTTCTGCCAAAAAAAAATTCAATTTCTAATAGTGTTTGTGGGCAACAATAAGCAATGTATTAATTATTGAAACTGTTTTACTAATCGGTTTTGAAACTCTCTCATTGCTATTTGTTTCTTAATAAAATTATTTTTAAAAGAATATTTATTTCTTTGGTACAGGGCCTCACTACACAGATCAGACTCATAGTGATCCTCCTATTTTCAGCCTGCCAAGCACTGAGATTACAGGTGTACGCCACCATGTCCAGTCTCAATCAACAGCTTGGCGGACCCTGGGGATTGGGCTGGCGCTCATGCCGGGAATCAAACCCTGATCCCTAAGAAGGCATTTTAATCCACTGAGCTATCTGGCTGGCCTAAGCCACATATTTAGAAGTTAGTAGTAAAAGCCCATCCTTTCAAGCCACAAAGTCATTTTGTTTAGGGTAACAGTACCAGAAGCACTACATCTTAGTTTCAACATGTTATCACTAGTAGAAAGTTAACACATAACACAGAGAAGAGTCAACTAGTAAATAATATAGTCTGAACTAAAACACCAACATAAAATAATTTAACATGTTAATTTCATTCTTATCTTTTCTAGTTGATCTGCTCAATTTTATTATTTTTATTTGAAAAACAGGATGTTACACTTTATTTAATATTTGTGAGCATTAGGCAGTCATCTAATTTTATTCTGAACATAGGCTGATTGTGTGTCCTAGTAATCACAGCTAGAAAATAACATCCCTGAATTAAGAAAATGTGATATAACAGGGTGCTGGAACCATTCTTTGTTTAAATATCCAATCTGTTTCCCTAAAAAAGAATCCAGATGACCTAGTACCACATTATCAAGCAAGCTTCTGAACAAAATAATGTAACCTAATTTAAACAACCAAATATGATTTGAATATCATAACTTTTTAATATTGCATCTCATTTTATTTATTATTAACAAGATTTCCTCATTAAGATTACTTGCCAAAATAAATTTTGAATGCCCATATCTTATGATTTTCTTCTTGCCAAACAAAACATACAGTTACGGAACTCAAAACATTAGGTATTTCCCCATTCCTTTAGGCAATCTGAGTGTAAAATGATGCAGAGAGTATCTAGTTCTGTGGAATTTGATCTGGTAATATTGCTTTCAGAGAATGTTGTGATAAATAGATACTTTCTCTTTTGCATTCTCCTTCCTTTGAGACATGAGTTTTAAGACTTTGATAACTTTTTGCTGGAAAAGAAAAGGCAGAAAATAAGTCTTTCAGGCCTTGTTAGCCAGATTAACAAAGGATTTTGAAATGAAAATCAGAAATTTCTGGTAAATCTTTGCTTTGTAATTTCACAAATTCATGAAATAATCTGACAATCAGTGCAATAAAAATTAAAAGCAAAAGTGATGTGCTTCATGCTACTAACTTTTAAGGTAAGCTTTTATTTTTGAAGTGTAATTTAGATTTTTAAACTCTAAAATTCCTCATTCTATTTTAGGCATTAGACATTTCAAATTTATGTCATAAGTATACTCATAGATTATTTTTTCTTTCCCTTTGCTATACAAAGCATTTTTTTTTTTTGTTTTAGTCTAGGTACATCATATACATATAGTCTACAGTTTATTTTAAATGTATAAAACCTGAAAGTTTTTTACATTTAATACAAAATCTTAATCTACTTACATCTGCTGATTTTATTGAATTTTTGGATAACATTTCTAGTCAGTAGCAGACTGTCATTAAATATTTGAAGAACATTGAATATTGATATTTTTCTTTAATCCCTTCCCACCACTATTTTCTATTTCTATACTTCTTTAGCTGTAAAAGCTTTAAAAATATGCATGTCATTTGTATTTTAATAATTATGACAAAAATTTAGACAACCATTTTAATGAGCGAACTTTAGTATTTAAGATAACACTGTGTGTATTTTTCATTTCTAATTAATCTTGTCTAATTTATGAAAAAAGTACCCAGGTAAGATAATAATGGGCCTGAATCAGACACAAAAATTTGCTTATGAACAGAAATATTTAAATATGCTTATTTTTTTTCTTAGATTAAATCAGATGACCATAGATTAATAAAACTCACATAATAAAATCATTATAAAGTATTAAAAATCCAATATTAATACACCGTGTTCTTAAAGGAGTATTAAATGACAGCAGAAATGCTTCTCTTTACACTTATCTCTTCCTACAAATTATTAAAATTACAAAAACAGGATGAGGCACCCAATAAATATTCATATCATTACCATTTGGTTTTGATTGCCATTCTCATGAGCCTGTACACAACCACTGAGCTGTTACATGACTCAGTTTTTTCATTGATGAAACTGCATGTTCCTTCTGCTGTCAGTGATGTGTAATCAATTTTTGCAGCTTTCTTTGTACTTTCTACAGCATGAAAGTACATTGATATTAGCATAAATAATTGCACACCTAACGTTTCGGTTAGCATGAAGCCATACACAGGTAATAAACCAAGATGCTGCAGGGGGATCATCAGTTCCCTGGCGCAGTTATTGATGGACAAAACTTATGAAAGTCAAATGAAATAAGAACAAGTGTCCTTCTTAATTAGTGCTCAGGCATACTAATAAAGCCCTTACACTTCAGCATTTTTAGAGAGATAATTCATTATACAAATAAACTCAGGAAAAAAAAAAAGACATGAAGAATTTTTATAAAAGTGGCATTCTCCTCTGGAGGTGGTGGGGATGAGGAGATAAAAATCTAGTGTGACCTTTCCAGTCTTGTGTTTGACAGAATAATACCTCTGTCCCCTCCAAAATGTCCATTTTCTAATCTCTTCCTCTGTGAATATGTTGCTGTAGAGGGCGGGTAGTCTTTACCATTGCAGTTAAGTGAAGGAAGATGAGATGGGAGATGACCCTGGTTTATCTGGTGAATCCAATGTAATCACAATGGCCATTGTACATTAAAAACTGGGGAGGAGCTAGAAGGTCAGAGTGAAAGGAGGAGATGGGCTTAAGCAGAGGTTAGAATGGTGCAACAGGCCTTTGGGTTAGAAGGGCCCCAGGCAAGAAGTTAAGCCTCCTTTAAACACTTGCAAGGCAAAGAAACAAGCCCTGTTCTAGAGCGGGAAGGTTTTCTACCATAGAGCTATACTCACACATCATAAGATTATTAACTTGTAATAGTTACGCATGTTTATGGGGGAAATTGTAATACTTTAAAACAGGCATATAATATGTGCTTATTAAATCAGGGTAATTAACTTTTTCATCTTCTTATCATTACTCTGTATTTGAAGCCTTCAAGCTTTTCTCTTAGTTTTTTTTTATAAAATGTGAAATAGATTTTTTTTTTTTTTTTTTTTTTGTCTTTTTTGAGACAGGGTCTCACTATGCAGTTCAGGCTGGCCTTAAGCTCACTTTGTAGCTCAGGCTGGTCTCGAACTCACAACAATCCTGCCTCAGCCTCCCGAGTGCTGGGATTACAAGCATGCGCCACCACGCCCGGCTTTGAAATAGATTATTGTGAACTATCATCACTCCACTGTGCTGTAGGATCCTTGACCTTATTATTTCTAACTATGCTTTGTTACTGTCATGCAATCTGTTTTGCCCTCCTCCCATTCATCCTAGTCTTTAGTAATTGTTACTTTATGTTCAGAAGTTTCAACTAGCAGCAGTCAAGCTTTGTCTAAATTTATTAAACAGAAAATTCAACAAATACACAATTCGCAGGTTTCAAATTGGATGCTATTTTTAGTGCAGCAATGAAATCTCACATCCCAAAGTCCTATTGTGCCTCACCCAGGAAATAAATTATCCCTTTGTCTAGCACATGAAAAATGAATAGGCTCTCCCCATCCCTGATATTATGTTTCAGTGATAATTTTATACATACAAATATATTATATATATATATATATATAATATATATTAGACAGAATTATAGGATCAAAGATGAAATAGCTAACAATGGTTGGCTGCATGATGGAGAAACAAGATCCGTTGGCTGCTCAGGTTGGATCCTTCTGAGAACAAGAATGTGGCATTAGCCTGCAACTACAGACCTGGAAGATCCCTGGTGAATTGCTGGATGCATCCGTGTTGAAAGGCTAAATAATCTGTAGTCTATTGTCCACAGGCTATGACAATCACAAATCCGCTCAAGTAGAATGGAGCTTTTTGAAATTCAAGCTGATTTCCTCTTTATCTCATTAAATTCCATCAGGGAAGGAAACCTATTGGATAATGTCACCCACAGTGAGATCAGGTCTTCTCAGCTTCCCGGTCCACACACCAATCAACTCTGGACACACCATACACATGCTTTGAAGTATGCTTTATTAATCTCTAATGCATTTCTTTTTTGTTGTTGTTTGTTTGCATTTAGTACAAGGTCCACAGGGTCTCACTATACAGACTGGACTCATAGTGATCCTCCTGTTTTCAGCCTCCCAAGTGCTGGGCTGACCACGCCCAGTCTGAGTGGCTGTCTCATCATATCCCAGGGAGCAAGACAGGCACAGCAGGCTGGGAACCCCCAGTCCCTGCGTCTGCCTAAACAGGCACTTTAATCCTCTGAGCTATCTGGCCAGCCCTTCTGGGGCATTTCTTAGTCCAGACCAATCAACAAGCACAATTCACTGGCACAACTGGTACCAATTTGTTAGCTTTCTTGTTCCTGGGGCAAAATACCTAACCCACAATTTAAAGCAGGTGAGTTTCAATTTAGCTTATTTAATTTGGTTTCAAAGGAGAAACATCAGGCACAAATATATGGCAGAGTGAAGTCATTCAATTCATGACTGAGTGCTCTTCAAGTCTAGGCCCAATGGCACACTTCCCCAACCTTCTCCAACTGCATTCCACCTGCCAACTGCATGTTCAGATATGAACATCAGTGGATTAATTCACCCATGAATATATCAGCCCCATGATCCAACTACCTCCCCAGAGTTCCTTAATCCACACAAGCTGGCAATTAAAATTAATTGAAAGCAGACAATCATCTTTCTGTACATCAGCAGAAGGCCAGTCATAGCCTAATGTTATATCACGGTGTCTATGTCATCCATCTTACTTAATCTTACCAGCTTACAATTATATCATCACAAGAAGGGTGGGTATAGGAATGTATTTTGAAAATGTCACATTAACGTAATGTTTATCAGAGTTGTATTTTATTATTGTAAATGTTAATCCCTTACCATGTCTCACTTTAAACAAAACTTTCTCTAGTATATATGTATCACTGTGTGTGTGTGTCTGTCTCTCTCTGTGTGTGTGTGTGTGTGTGCATGCACCCGTGCGTGTATTTGATCCAATATTATTTGAGGCTTCAGTCATCCACTAGGGGTCTTGCAATATATCCACAGACAAAGGAGGGAATTGTGTTCTTTATACTTCGACAGTAGAAAAGGGAGTAGCAGAAAGGAGGAAAAGAAGGGAAGGAGGAAAAGAAGGGAAGGACTCTTTATTCAGTCATACTTTAATATGATAATTCTCTTTAAATGTTAAAAAGCTCAAATACTCTGAGAAAATGATAGCAAATATGACACCCGATTTCTCAGTCACTCTAAAGTTTTGGGTGGTCACTCTTTGATACCCTGGAAAAAGTTTGAGGAATTTGAACAAGAAAATATGTTATTCCTTATCTCATTTATATGTTCAACAAATTCTTTGTCATAAAAGCTATATGTTCATTGATAAAGCATTTCAAACACCAAAGAATAATATTCAATCAAGTGCAAGTATTCTTATTACTTTAACTCTCTCTACTTGATGACATTAATAGTTCTAACATCATGAATCCAAATAAACTGTTTCTTATACTCAATGCTCTTAGTTTGTTATTTTAACTTTTGTATATAATCTGTCTCAAAAGATAACATATTGGCTGGGGAGATGGCTCAGTAGAATAAGCGCTTGCCTGGCAAGCGCAAGGGCCTGAGTTCAATCCCCAGTTCCACAAAAAAGAAAAAAAAAGCTTAAAAGATAACATATTTATGTCTTACTCTCTTCTCAGTGTTATTACTTTTAATGCTTTATTATGTTTTAAATTTATATTTGATATTATGTAATTAGTAAGTACATTTTACATAATACACTTCATTCTTGTACAGGCTTAGGTGATATCTCTCAGCTGCACTCTATGTAAGATGAGAAAATGACCTTCTGCTCGCTGTGTTCTTCACCCTTTTCAGTTCTCTCACTCAGGGTGCTTCTCAGCCTGGCTGTCTTGCTCCTCCGAGGCGCCTCACCTGGTCCAGCCTCTCAGCGTTTGCACCACAACTTCTATGGCTCCGGTAATTTATTAATATTTTTTGCAACATGAACACTATGAAACTAGAGTGTCCTGCCAGTCTTCATCTCCTAAGACGTCTTCAGAAACAGCACTGACTGCCGAGTTCAGGGCTTTCTTTAGGATTCCCACCTGACTTGGCCATTCGCCGGCACATCTCCCACTACCAACCGTCTACCCAGCTCTCGGGCTCACGAGCACTAGGGTGGGTCTGTACCTTCCTGGCTCTTGCCTGGGTTGCTGTAATAACTGTTTTCTCTCCAAACTGTCTTCCTCACAACTTTATGTTCTCTTTCCAAAAAAAAAACCTCATCTCTTCAGTCCAAACAGAGAATACAGTATTAACAAAATGAAAAAGGCATGATTCTAAGGATAAATCCACACAAAATTATAGCATGAAGACAAATAGAAATTAAATTATATAAATACTATCAATACTATCATTCTAACTATATAGGAAAGTATGTAACACTTATATAAGTATGTTGGACCTCAGGTGCATATTCATGTTTAAGATGCCCAAGACTGAACAACTAGTTAGCAGTTCCAAGGCTAGAATCTGTCTAGATATTAAACTAATTTTCTCAGGTAGTAGGATACTGAGTGCCTGTTTTCTGAAAGAGCATTCGTTAGTTTGTAATTTTGAATGAAACATGATGTATAGCGTGCTAGGGAACATTTAACTTGTTTTAATGCAAGAGAAAAAGTCCAGCTAAGCTATCCAGTTACAGTAGCCCAGTTAAGTTTTGAAGGATGATCAGGTAGTTTTCCATTCCACAAAGAGAGCAACTACATCTTATGTGGAAGGAAAAGCACAGAAGAATTCCCCGAAGGTGTGGAAGCACACTTTGTATTTTAAGCACAAAGACTGTACCAGTAAGCTAGATAGTATGGGGTACCCATTCTGCTGCCCTTCCCCATGTTGCCTTTTAGTTGCATGATCTCTTACTTCTCAATTTTTTTCTCAGAGTTTACTTATTCTAAATAAATAATCTTTATATAATAGTTCTCTTATCTTGATCTTCTACAGTACCTCCACATAACATAATCTCATAATAGTGACTGGATGGCACAAATGTTTTTCTATAACTATTTCCTTGCAATCATGGCTCCTATGAGTAAGAGAGAATGATACATTCAAGTTGAAAAAAAAATAAGTAACTCTACTTAAATATCAGTAATGTGATTTGCTTTATGTCCTGGTTGGTGATTATTGCGTGATGTGTTAGCATATAGTCAGTCAATGGTGTTTTAACAAGTAATAAATACATGCTGATCAGGACCAAGTAATCTTCAAAATCCCAGTGAGTTTATGTCCGCACAACTGGAATTTTTCTATTTGCTGAAACCACTCAAATAGACACTGTCTTGTGGTGAGTAAGGGGCTTAGGGAACTTGAAAGGACTACCAGGCTGTGAAATGAGGAACACAGATTCTAGCCTTGGAACTGCTAGCTAGTTGCTCAGTCTTGGGCAAATTTCTCAACCTCTGTTTTTATCTGTCTGTCTTTATAATGGAGTTCTTGGACTGATAACATTTAATAATCCCTTCTGACTCCAAAATGCAAGAGACATAAAGAAAAATCCTATGTAAGTTTACCACTGTATCTCATTTCTTTCATTTGTAGATTAACCTTTCCAGTCCTTTCCAACACTGATTTTGCTTTTTCCATCTAAATATTTATAACAGGTGAGATAAAGTAAGTGTAAATCCTGGTGAATTTTGCTATAGCTGTACAGCCAACTTTCTTGAACAGCAGAAAAGATTTATTCTAGTCAAAAATGTTAACTATCCAGCAGAAAAGTGTAACCATGAGGTATTAAAAGTAAAGCTATATTAATATGCTGAGCTGTAAAAGGCTCAAGTCAACCACTTCAGACAATTGCCAGTTGTGCTGATACTCACTACTATTATGGACTACTGGACTATATTGGGTTGTTTTGCTGAATTCAAGTACCTACAATATTTGGACTGTCATCAAGTGTGCTAAGATCTTTTAAAGACTTCTCCAAATACAGCTTCTCTAACTGCAGTGGGTTACCCATCTCTGACAAAACAAAACAAAACAAAAAAGGGGGACATAAATAAAGGACCATTTTATTGTGAAAAAAATATGTATGTATATACAAGATAGGATAAGTATACAGCTACTTTCTCATTTCAATGAGAAGAAAGATTTGTATTTATACTGTTTAGAGAAGATATCATGTCTGCATCTTGTCCTCTGAATAACTACTATGAAGATAACAATGTGCAATGTATTAACTGTTGTAACTGTCCTAGTAACATGTTTTGAAGCTGTTTCATTGCTATTTTATCTTTTTTCTCATTAAAATGAATAAAATTTTTTAAAGGTTTACAGCTATAGAAATTCATCAAATTTTATCCACTAACATGATCATTCTTAAGCTTCTATCATATTAATCTTTTTTCTTCTTTAAGTATTAGTGAGTTATCTTATTAGATTTCTTCACTATAATCATAACTTGAATCCTGAGCCAATGGAGCAGTAATTGTGTTATTTGGACTGATGTAAACAAAGCTGATAAAAGCAAGTATCTCAAAAATCTATGTTTTACAACATTAAATACCTTAGTTTATAAAATAAAGAGATGACTATGAGTATGCTTTTCAGCAATTACAGAAAAAGAACACATTATACACTGAAGAAATACATATATTCCCCTTTTTAACCCAATCCAGTTTTATATCCTGCTCATAATTTAAGTATAATTTAGAATTACAGGCACTACTGAAGCAACTTCCTAAAGATTTTTAAAATCTACCTAAATAAATAGTATCTTTTACTACATTTCATAATGATTTTGTTCATACATAAAATATAACCAAGAGAAGAACCCTGAGGACTAGAAATAGAAGCTAAGTACCTAGCTTGGTTATAGACATGTACATCATTTTGACAAAGATTTATAGAAATTTTTAGTATGAGTATGCAGTCTTTTCAAAGTAATCATAGAGCTAATAGAAATCACTAAAAACAAATAATGAAAGCCTTGGAATTCCCATTAGTTCATTTTGGAATTCTAAGCTTTTAAATTTAATTTAAACTGTCTTCAATTTATGGCTTGGTGATACAGAGCCATGAAAGAGGATGCTATTTTCCAAGCAGAAATTTTTTGACTCAGCCCCAACATGTAAAGGAAAAATCCAACCTCCAACTATGTAAATAACTGTAAGTAACTAGCAATAACAACAATAACCCTAATTCATCCATGGGCTTTTGAAGTCCTCCGCAGCACCAAACAAGTAAAAATATGGATCAAGTCCGGTTTATAGAATGTGAAGACTGAAGACTGATTTTTTTTTTCCCACTGACAGCCAGATCCACATCTAGTACAATAAACTGTATTTTTAATCTTCTAATGCTTACAGCCAAACACAGAGAAAATTCAGAGCCCTCATTTTCAAACAAATGTGGGCAGTTTAGATATGGAATTTCTAAATTAACACTTGACTTCAAAGAGAAAAATTTCAGTGATTCCCTGACTGATTAATCACTTACAAGTTTTCACTGTAAACATAGGAAAATAACTCATAAATATCTTTGATTATCAAAGATATAGGGAAATATAGTTCATAAACATCAATCCTATTTTCATGTTACTTGATTAAAATCTGTTAACATGAAATTGTAGGCATCCGCTTTCCCCTTTGTGTTACAGAATTTTAAAGCATTTGAGAAAGTTGGTCAAATAACCAGTGAAATTATCTCCATACATCAGTATTTTAAAATGCCCAAAATGATATTCTATTATCATGATAAGGCTAGAATTAATTTAAATAACTTTGGGCTTGATTCATGAAAAACAAAAATACTTACGCAGTAGGGGGGCATTATTTCTGCATTTTTTATATGCATAAGTCATGGTCTGCATTCAACTTTCAATTCAAAAAGAAAAGTTGTAGATTTATGTAGGCAGGTTTTTGTGTGAGTGCACACATCCAAAGTGAAAAAATAAATAAGCCTGTAGAGAACTTCTGCCTTTTAGCAGAGTGCTAAAAGGACTGCAGGCTGAACTGCAGGCAAAAAAAAAAAAAAAAAAAAAAAAGCTCATCTCAATAAATTATTATCAAAATGTTAGCAAGTGCTGCGTTGTCACATTCAGGCAGCAGGGACACAATGGTGACACAGAAGAAAACTACTACATAAATCACTTTAAAATAGCCCTTTGCTTGGTACAGGGAAAAACTTCATTCTTCCCCCACCTTCTCATTTCTGTGATCAAATGGCAATTGTCCAAATCACCAAAATAATTTAAAAGAAACCCTTGGTGATTTATGTTGCTGCAAAATTTAGTGAAAACATTTCATGATTAAGAAATAAAGAATGTGAAAGAAAACTCTTTAGAACATATTCTCTTTAAATCTGAATTGATAAATCACATTTTAAACTCAACCAAAGAATGTATAAACATTGATTCTTTAAAACTTAATTTAGTCTTCTTAATTCTCTTATTTTCAAAGGAAATATATCCTTTGAAAAAATAGAAATATAAAGAAAGGATTACATATGTAAAAATAATATGACATTGTCACAATCATTTCCATACAAGCAAGTAAATGTCACTTGTGAAAAATGTTCCCCAGAATTTAAGTATATTTGTAAATGCATTTTAAGCTCTTTGAACAATTTCTGAAGCTTTTTCAAAAACTACTTAACAGGCTTGAATCTGTTAAAATTATCTTTGAATAAAAATGGACTGCTTAGTTAATTATCAGGAAAACCTTTTTTTTTTTTGAAAATCATTCAAACAGGAAATAAAATAAATTAATACTGTTCATGATTTTACAACCAAAATAGGCTTTATATATTTTTAAAACACACTGCATACATATTTTATAAAATCACAGCATTAAAAATAGAATTAATTTTAACCTAGAAGTGTTTTAAAACGCTATCATAACTTTACTGTTTCTCATGTTTTTGAAGAAATTATCTCTGTTGCCTTTTTATTTCCTAAACTTCCAGGTATTTCGTGATAAGTGCACTTGGTGAAATTTTTTATCTTGAACTTTATTTGATTTTTCCTCAATCACATCTTGAAAAGCAATGGAGAATAAACCTAAACATGCAAGATAATTTTATTACTACTAAAAAATCTATTACACAGTAACACAGAGACAGCCCTCAACACTCTTTGTCAATTCTAAAACAGAAGTATTACTGTTACTGTCTTAAATTTAACATCCTTTAAGCTGAAGGGGGGGAAATCAACTTGCAATTTAGACAGTTACCAAATTACCAAAACCAGCACAGCAACTCTTAATGAGCAAAACCATTAACAATTTTCCGACTGGAGCCCCTGTTCAAATACCTTGGACACCTTGTTAGCACAGAATGAGGTGTTCAATCAAGAGACTGAGGGCTGGAAGCACCAGGGCAGGGTTCTGAGTGGTGATTACAAGGGCGAGAGGGCGAGTGCCAAGGTAACAGTCTTCTACCCTGCAGGAAGCTGAGAAACCTTCAAGTCTACATTTGTAAATCAGGCCCGATGATTACAGCAGTCACAAGCAAAGAACATATGAAACAATTATTTGCACCATTCTTTCACCGTTTTAATTTGCTCTTAAAATGAACAAGATGATCCCCAGAGTCTCTGGCATTTTGTCTTTAGAAATTTAGAACCTGCTCTAGGATTTTTCTGACACTCTCAGCCAGAGGAATGAGTCGAAGGATAATTTCAGAGTGGATTCTTTTCTTCCCCCCATGCTATTTTATTATTCATGTTTGCTGTAACTTAAAATATAGAAAGTATGCTACAAATGCCTAATTCGTTTTAGATTTTTTAATGGCTGACTTTCAAATATGTCCTCTAATGACTAATTTCTAATTTTTGCATCATTGTTTTTCACTTAAATGCAGTAATTTAGACACTGAAACTATATGTTGAACCAATGAGGAATAACATAATCTTTCTGGGTTTTTAGCTATCTTAGCGTGCTCCCTCACTACTGCCAGTTTACAATTAATTTACTAAAAGAGTTTTACTTTATGTTACAGTAGTTAAGCTGGCCTCCAACAGCTAACAGTGACACAGCAATAAAACTGCACTGAAAAGCATGCATTTAAGCAAAATACTATTTTTAAAATAACTATAATTTGTCTTAAATGAAAAATTTATGCTGGAAGGTTTCTCAAACTACAATTTCAGATATCAATGCTTTGCAGTGATTTTGTGGCTATTAACTATATATTTTAGACTAAATTCACTATCCAGACAAATAAAAATGTGCATGTGATAAAATTAAAAAGTTTATCATGAGAAAAAGTGGAGAAAATATATATTTAATTTCTGTTTTATACTACAAGAATCTGTTATAATTTTACTTTATAAAATATGTGCATATTTTCTCAATAGTTCAAGAAGCATTGCACTGGTTGTTTAAGGAATAGTTTTTCTAATTAATAACCAACGTGGGAGTCTACATATAAGGTTTCTTTCTGATTATGACTTTTATGTCTTTATAACTTTAAAAATAATTCTTGATTTTCTATAAAAAATGATTTTTGAAAAACTTACTTAAAACCCCATAAAATTTACCTGAGTTCATGAACACACATTCAATATTAAACTGCAAGTCCATTTTTTCTTTAATAATCATATCTTACAAAGTATAAAGTAGTTTTTGTAAAACTTTGATCCATTTCTGAGTGAAAACATCTTAAATTCCTGCTTACTTATGTAAGAAAGGAAGAAAATAAAACCGAACTGCTTGCAATCGATTTTTGAAAATCTGTTGACCAATGTGATTAAATTTATTTTAAAGTACATTTATATATTTTTCTAAAGAGACTTCTACTGTCTATTATTATGGTCAGTTTCCTAGAATTTACAATACTGAGTTTTCAGGTTTTGATTCCTCATTTTAAATCAATAATGGTTTAAAATGCAGCAAACTTATATCAGAGATTGCCTTGTAGTTGTGTAATGTACTACAATCACATCGCTTGTCCACAAAACCTCAGCAACTTCTGTGAAATGCTACTTTTCTCAATCACTAAATTATTTTTTCATCCTAACCCATCCAAATGTAGAGGGCGCTGTTGTTCGTATATTTTAAGCATTTCAATGCAAAGCACATTCAGCTGAGAGCATTTGTCCTCAAGCCCTGAGTATAAATGCCAATAGAACTATTACTGTATACATTTGAATTTAAATTTAAGGTATCTTCAAAAGTGTTATGTAGTAATCAATAAAGTTATATTTGCCATTATGAACATAAGACTTTGTAAATATCCCTGAGATCTAATTAATCTATAATTGACTTTATACTTTCTATTAACTGAATTTTTATAGCAATATTTCAAGTCCCCATCATTTTAGTTATATAAAATAGTGGCCTTGTGCATAGGAGATGCAAACTGAAAATTTATGGATGTTACTACTTGAAAATGGAGCAGAATAGTGTGTAAATGAAGCAAATATTGTAAAAAAAAATTTGTTTCAGGGTGCAACTGATGAAAACATTTTCTGTGTGTTGCTTAAAACTTTTTAGTTAGCTTGAAATTGTCCAAGATCAAAATGTGGAAGAAATCTGATTATTTATCACATTTTCAATGTCTATGATTATGTTTGTTCATATTTTTAAATAAACATATATTTTAAAATATATCACTAAACATGATAGCTTCTACATAGTTAATTTGTAATGGAACCCTAAAAGATAAGCTTCTCTTGAATATGTGATAAACATATCATTTTGTTCATTAATTCTCTGAGGCTGAGCAGGAAAAATAATTTTAAAATAATTCATATTTTCTCCTATTATTATAACATGATGTAAATGAGCATGCAAGCATGATTTCTTTTATCTGAAAGCATTTTCTTGCCAATCATAGAATCATACTATTTCACTTTTGTTTTATTCTATGACATGCTACCATAACAAATTTTAAAAGAGTCCAAAATCAAAACACAATTTAAGTAACATGTTAGTGAAACTCACAAAACTGATTTTAAAAATTGAAGTGTCAGAGTACTTCTCCATCTAAAACTCTAAGTAAATACTATATAAAGCACCTAACATTTTGCCAATCAATAAATGCTATTTTGAGTAAGAGTTACACTGATTTATAATATATTAGTTTAAAAAGTTCAAACCAGACTCTAGAAATATATTATACCCTAAGGTAGTTTTCATTAGTTTCTAGAATAAACCATTTTTAAAATGTTCTTTCCATATTATGTAGAAAATTAATATATCTAAAATAGAATCGTCAAGATAATATACTCTGTAGCTAACTACAATCACATTTAGAATATTTTGACTCAATATTTTTCTATTTACATTATTAAATACCATCTAAACAGCAATAACTCTGTGTGTGTGTGTGTGTGTGTGTGTGTGTGTGTGTGTCTTTCTCTCTCTCTCTCTAGTCTATCTTGTAAAAAAATTATAAAATAAAAGGAGAAAGTGTTAGGGCCTAGCATATGTAAATATACATCATATCCAGAGGGCTAAAAGTAAATCACTTGAAAAACATGAAAAAAGCCTCTGGAAAAGTTTTAAAATGGCTCGAGCATAACTTTGCCCCACTACAGATTATTTTAAAATCACAATAAGCATGGTCAGCAGCGTAAGGAGAAAAAGCAGTTCTCTAAGATGATTCCTAACTTGCTGTTTTGAATAGGGTGTCTGAAACTCTGTGTGATTAAACTGTATCTAATCTAGCACAAGCAGCCATTGTCTGATTCTTATGGTATCCGTGCATGATCAAGAAGTTTTTCACCTTAAAAACAAGGAAGGGAGTTGAGGGGGATAGGACCAATCCGTTAACAGAGTGTAACAGAGTAGCCGTTGCCTGTTATGATTGGCAAGTTCTTTGGGACCAAGATGCCCTCCAGCCTGACTGCCTATGACACTGAGATGCAGTTTGGCCCTGTCTTTGTGTCAAATCACTGCCATCAAAACAATGGCTCATATTACATGAAAATCTTGTGCAAATGAGCCATAATGGTAGTGAATGACAATCTAGTAAGACCCTGCAGCAGGGTCCTCCTTTGATCTGAAATACTGTTAAGCTTTCTCAAACATGGCCCTCTCAGTATATTTGGCAAATTCTGTATGAGAAATTTCTCTGCAACACGGAGCCAGAGACAGGCATAAGTGAAAGAGAAAGCAATAAAAAGTTCTATGTCAGTCATAAATTTTTACTTGCTGGAATAACTTTTTTTTTGTTCCTGGTGATTTTTAGTTTTGTTTAGTTTTTCACAGACTGATGACAGCTCACATTCTCCTACTTTAAAATCTTAGCTATAATAACCTTATGTGCATTGGCTAGGACTTTTTAGTAGCTGATGTTAAGTTTTTTTTAAAAGGCTTCCAAGTGTTATAATAATTTAAGAAGGTATGAAATGCCTTATTTATATAGGCTTTTGTCATTAATCATAGAGGACTCAGACTGATGGCTTTATAAAACATTTCACTGAAACAGAAAGTGGGGGAGGATGATGAGAGGAGAGAGAAGGAGAGAGAAAACTTGAAGCCTGACGTTTTCTAATATAGGAAAGGAATGATTTGAGTGTTTCTACTTCTAGGATGGTAGGAGTAATATATCATCTAGGTTGGTAGAAGTATGAGGAGTTACAGATCAGCTTTTTTATAGGTCTTTTCTTTTGCTCTCTAATATTAAATCAAACTCTTTTGTCGGATAGCAAATATGTAAGGCATATGTAGTGTATAACGCAAGCCGAGCCAATCGTTGTACTTCAGAGCTAGTAAGAAATATGCTTCTTCGATTGTGCTCCTGCTTTTGAAGTCTTGCCCAAATATCAGCCTTGGGCTTCAAAGAGAGGGAGATTATAGCCTTTATCCAGCAATTAATATGGGTGGAACTCAGGACGTCAGCATCTAACCACGATCCCGGCTGGACAGTGGCATAGCACGAACTCACTCTCCCTTAAGACTTGGAGTAAATCGTAACAGTGAATAAACAATAAAGCAGTAGTGTAGAAGCAGTGTTTGACAGAGAGTGGGAGGGGGGATCAAGCCTTCCACCCCTAATGACCTGTCTGTTTTTGACATACAATCGAGCCTTTCCCCCAAATGTGATGGCCCCAGACCTTTAACCAGTCTTACCCACCTAGATCATTTTAATCTCCCACCAACAGCTAAGCAGAAAGAAGTGCTATTAGAGCGGAATCCATTCCTTTCGCCTTCTAACACAGATCAGATGACAACCTCTCCAAGTCCCTCCTCTCTGTCAGAATTCAAGGATTCAAAAATGGTCAGAATATCAAACGACTGGAAAGCAGCAGGATTTGCAAGGAGAGTTTAAGTACATTAGCTTATATAGACGGATCCAAGGAAACACTGGTGTTAGGTTTCCTTGCTCATTCTCAAGCTCATTTTAAGTGGCCTCTGACAGGAGCCTTAAATAGATATCCCCTTCTGCTACTGGATAACTGTAGACTCCCAAGTCCTTAAAATATTATTCATTCCTGCCTAATATCATGGTATGCTTGGGAATGAACATTAAAAAACCCACTTTCATAGCAATAAGTTATTTGAAATTAGTATCTCTACATGGTAACTTTAGTTTGATCTGAAAGCAAAGGGATGCTGTCTTTTCTATAAGTTGAGACATGAATGGGAAAATCGTCAGAATTCAGGTAAATTATTCCCTTGGAATAAGTAGGTTCACTCCAACCCAAAGCCATGGAGCAGCCTGTCCTTTCAAAACATACACAATTGTGTTTATCTCTTTCTTTTCCTGTAGGCTTTCCGAAAATCACCTCGAGAAATTTACAAAGGAATATCAATATGTTCTTGGAGAGGTTGTCATCTGATCTGATAGGCTGAGTAATGTATTTTATTAATAAACAATTTTATTGTTTGGAGTAGAGGTAAATTGTGTGAAAAACACTGGAAGAACAATCACTGTAAAAGTCTAATATTAACCAAAAAATATAGTACCTAATAGATTCTTTGATATCAAATCCATATTTGCCCTTGGATTCCACATTTGAATACAGAATTGATGTCAGAAAGACATTTGATTTTTTATATTCTTCTTGTATTTTCCCCTTTTTGTATCACCTTGCAGTTGGTACTCAAAGTAGAATATCTGGTGGCATATTTTCATTCTGCTGAAAGTTGGAAGGAAGAACAGAGTACATGATAGATTAAATATTTATAGAAACTCAAAAGTGATAACCATCGGCTTCCTTCTGTTGGAAATTGGATTGGAGTATATACAAACTTTAAAAATATTCCATTTTCTTCTTTCCTTTTTTGCTACTCTGCTATTGAAGCAATGTGATTCCCAGCTCTGGTTCAGAAGTCCAGAAGTCCACAAAAGCTACCTTGCCATACAAGACAAAGTTCTAGGTGTAAAATGAAATTCATAAAGAAAATTAGATTCAGGAAGCTGGAAAACAAAATTCTTCAGCTACTATAAAGGAACAAAAACATGGAAGAAACATTTTCCTTTAAGATTTTATTTACTTTTTAATATAAAATGTTCTTGTGTGATCAGCAGGGTCAGATGTTAGGGCCAAATGGCTTGAAAGCAAAAAGATCCTCAACCTCTATGGGATGTCGTAGTGCTAGATTTATCCCCACTCATTATCTTTTTGTTTTTTAATTCTCTACAGGGTCTCACAACACAGATCGGACTCACAGTGATCCTCCGGTTTGCAAGATCCCAAGCACTGGGCTTACAGGTGCCTGCCACCACGCCCAGTCATCTCGGCATGCCCGTTGGGGTGGGCCCGGCATCTGGGAATCACTCTGGGAATCGAACCCCAGTCCCGGCATCTGCCTAAGCAGGCACTTTAATGCACTGAGCTATCTGGCTGGCCCTCCCCATCACTATCCTTTTCCTACACTTTGTAAAAATAACTATAGGTTGATACTGAAAAGGATAAGTGTCTTATTTCAGTTAAATCTACATATTCATTAAACACAATCTATTAAATTCACTTTTTAAAAATTAGGTGAAATTTTTCATTTATTATATGGAATCAGTATTTTCCATGGCAATTTTCACAAGGAAATATAATTTTAAGGAACAGCAAAACTACCTTTTACCACTTCTTATAAAGCTGAAGTTTCCCCAGCACTCCCAGTGCCTCCCAGTTATCCTTATTACTTACTATCTGGCAAACACTGCTAAGTCTTCTCATCTGGCCTTTTACACTTACACATTGCATATTTAATTCTGAGAACTTGTAACACATTTACATTGCCTTGATACCAAAATAAAGAATAAAAATGCAAGCAAGTAAAAGCTCTTCAGGTTGTCCTCTCCATCTGCCCAGTTCCCTCCACTCCAGCTAGCAGCAGGTTTCCTGCCCATACATTCTTTGATCATGTTCTTATGTGTACTGGTGTATAAAAATATACCAAACCACCACAGCCCTTCCAGAAACATCTGTGTGCTGCTCCATCGCTCCCTTTTTCTTTGGCTGCCCTGTCCATTACAGCCCCAAGCCCTCCTCCTCCCATTCAGCCACTGATCTGCTCCAGGTGTGTGAAGTGTTTTCCTCCCACAACAATGGAAAAGGTGATCCCAGTGTTCTTGTTTTTATTTCCGTAGCAGCCCCATTCTCACATGACAGTTCAGATTATACTTTTTACACTTTCTCAAAACTTCTGTCCTTCAATGCTATCCTTTTTCCACTTACAACTCTAGATTCTGGAGTGGGATATTTAAAGTTAAATGAATTAAAATTGAGCAAAATTTTAATTTACTCGCACAGTTATACCAGCCACATTTCAAATGCTCCTTAGCCGCATGTGCTAGACTGGTTATCAAATGGAACTAGTCAGATACTAAACACTTCTACCCACACGGGAAGCTCTGTTGGATTATGTTGTCCCCCAGCCTAGAAAAGTAATTTAGTGCTTCACATCCATTACTCACTAAATATGATCTTGATCAATTATGCTCTCTAACATGCTTTGGCTCTTTTGTTTCGTGATATGAAAAACAGAATAGTGCCAACTTCATGGTTATGGCATATAATAACCGGTATTATAAGACTGGCATGAAAATTGAATATAAATATAGGTAAGCGCACTGGTATGCATATAGAAATAGGTAAGTGTAGCTAAGACTACCTGAAATCATTCGTTCTTTTCTTTTCCAAATGAATATTTCAGCTCTAGGAAACTCTTCTTTTTAATATACTTTGGGTAATTCTAAAAACCTTTGTTTTTACAACCTCAGATCCTCTTATTTATCCACATTCATGTCCTCTTTTCACATTAGACATAATTTTATAAGTTGTTATTATATAAAGTATAAATACAATGTAAACTATAGGTTTGCCCTGAGCACCAAGCAAAGGTTCAGGGTACAGAAGACAGGAATCAGTAATTTTTGTTGCATTGGGTTGTTGTTAGTTATAGAACTTGATTAATGTTTCATGCCTATGAGAATTATTTGGACTGCATTCAAGCTCTACTCCCATTTATATGCATAAGTATGATGCTTTCTTTTTATCATCTGTTCCAGAATTTCCAAACATCTGAAGTTCATTGCTTCCTAAGTGTTCTAATCTGTATTAGCCAATCTACTTCATATTTTTTCCAATTGAAAACCTATGGCTAAAAAAAAAAAATCTGCCAATAACTCAGAAAACTATTCTTGTTATTACTAGTCACCAAGAAAACTATGTCTTTTAAAACTTTTCGATTTACTTTCAGAGTCTAAATCTGAAAAAAATAATTTAAAAGGGAAAAAAGGATAGCACACAATGGATAAATTAGTATTCCTAGGTTTCTGAATAAATAATTTCTGTACAAGATGCATACAATAAATCTTTCATACTCCTATTTTAAGGCCATTAATTTTCTCTGAATATAAATATTTAGAGAAAATAATAATTATGAAATTATTCAAATAAATAATTTTTGTCATTTTAAGAATATTCAGAAATAAATGTGTCATGATTCTTTTCTATCACACTCAGACCTCGGCTCACAAGCTTACTACACATACTTATTAACAGTGAACCAAAAGGTATTTTCTTTAAGCAGATGGATTTTTCTGAAAAACAAATTGATGCAAATCCATTTTGTACGCAAACACAAGAGATGAAACAAATTATGAACATTAACCTGAAACCTGAAGTTCCATCTTTTTAGATTTTTAAATTTGAGTTTTGATCAATGTAATATATTATATTATTTTATGTATGTTATATGACATTATATACACACAGTGGGTAATGATCAAATTCGACCTCCTTTTACCTACTACTCATCTCCTCTTCCAACCTCTAGTAATCTGTGATGTAAATTCAGAAAGAGCTTTTTAGCTTTCATAATGTATGTGAAAATATATCAGACTTGTCTGTCTGTGTCTTAGCTCACTTAATTTTTTTTTTTCTGCAAAGCTTTATTGTAGAGGGGCTCAGTCCTTCTTGGCAGCTGCCTTCCTCATGGCGGCCAGCACGTTGCTCAGCTCCTCACGCTTCCTCTTGGCACGGATGTGCGTCCCCACCCTTTTCTTGATGAACTTGAGGGCGCGCTTGTCCTTGGAGACCTTGAGCAGCTCCACGGCGCGGCGCTCATAGGGGCGAAGCCACACACCTCCTGGATCATGTCCCGCACGAACATGGTGCGTTTGGTGAGACGTCCGCGACGGTGGCTGTGCCTCGGCTTGCGCACATTCTTAGTCACCTTGTGGCCCTTATTGAGGCCCACGGCCATGGGATAGCGGAGGGCCATGGCTACTCTTCTTCGATGGTGCTGTCTAGCTCACTTAATATACATGAATGTCTCCAAGTTCTATCCACTTTGCTGTGAATGGTAAGATTTCATTTTTATTGCTGATAATATATATATATATATATATATATATATATATATATATATATATGTAATTTTATATATAATTTTCTTTGCCCACTCACCTGTTGAAGCCCTTGTAGCTCGCCTCCCTATCTTAGCTATTGTGAACAGTGCTGCCGTGAGTGTACCCGCTTATGCAACATCCTCTTGGAATAAATCCACCAGTATCATAGCCCCATGTTTTGGTACCTCTAAGATTTCTGAGGAAACCTCATGCAACCTCTCACGGGTTGTATGTGTTTATATCCAACAGCACCTGAAAGTTCCATTTTCTCCACATTCTCTCCAGCATTTGTTTTATGTTTTTCTTTATTTTGTAGCACTTTGTTGTTTGAAAAGCCATTTTTTTAATGTATTTTTTACAGGGTCTCACTACACAGCTTGGATTCCTATGATATTCCTTGTAACTGAGACCCATTGATGCTTTGATAAAGTTTTGATTTACATTTCACTGGAAACTAACACTGTTCATCATTTTTCATATATTTGATACTTCATGCTCATTTCTCCTTTGATACTTGTTTATTTAGATCATTTGGATTTAATTGGATTATTTTTTGTTAAATTGATTTTCTTGCAAATCTGACATTAGTGCTTTTTATTTTTATTTATATAAGCGTTTCCAATTAAATAGTTTTTATGACCTTTGTTTTATTTTTTGCTTGAGTTGAGGTAGGGTCTTTCTATGTAGTTAAAGCTAATCTCAAAATTACTATTTAGCTCACACTGTGCTTGAGCTTGGAATACTTTTATCTCAGCCTTCTAAGTGTTGATATTACAGGCATTTGTCATAAAAAAATAAAACAATTAAGTCTATATAATAGAATAATAATATATGTATGTAAATATTCTCATTTAATGTTAAAGAGAGTTTATGCTTTTTGAGTCCTGAGATTTTATTTCATAACATATTAATTTGTATTAAGACATATATATATATATATATATATATATATATATATATATATATATCCAAGTACTTATATTGTCTATATATAAGTACTTGGACCTATATATATATATATTTGTCTATATACATAGACATTATAAATACTCAGACCTTTTAAAAGGAGGGATTATGAAATCAGAAGGATTTTTTTTTTTTTTTTGGCTAGCTCAGGATGTCTTATGGGCAGGTCTGGTAAGGCCTGAGGGTCTGGGGATTGAACCACAGCGTCTTGAGCCTGACTGCTTTACTTAAACAGGCACTTAAGCAAGTGAGCTAGTGGACAGGACCCTCCAGGCTTGTGATATCAAATAAATCAGTGTATTCATAAAACAGAACACTGAGCAACTAGTAATCAGGAGTGAGACAGAGAGAGAGAGAGACTGAGAATGACAGAGACAGAGAAGCCTAAAATATATTGCTAAATAATTTACTAAATTGCAGAGAGAATGGTTTCTCATATTAACAAAAACTGAGAGATATGTCCATACACATTTGTAGAAAATAATCTGTTAGTGAAAACGATACCTTTGTTTTCAGTTTTACCAATTTTTCAAATTAATGCATTCAGTTTTGAAGTGTTAAAATGACAAAGATAATAGCAACAAAGGAAAAGGTCTCTTATCTCATATCTCCTAATTTACTGGATTCTTTCCCCAAGAGTCAAAATGTTTCCACATTCTATTTGCCTCTGTGCATCTAAACAAATTCTTTACATTTATACTTCAAGATCTATCAATTTTATGCATTGTGTACTGACTTCCTATTATGCTAAGTATCATCTTACACAAACACTTCCTATATACCTTCCTTTGTGATTACATAGTTTTTAAGATTTGTGTGTTTTGGGTTATATAAATACTGTTCCCTGCTGAGCCAAATGATTGTGCTATCAGTATTTTCCCTTTCTTGAATTACTTGTTATGTTTCAGAGTCAATATTTGCTTTTTAAAAGAAGTACATTATTTTGCTTGTTGTACTATTTGCCTGTAGTTAATTTCTCTTAAAATTTTCAACAGAACGGCAATACTTATCACATTTTCCACATTGTCAAAAGGAATTAGGTCAAATCAAAATTACTTTCCCTCTTAAATCTTCTTCTAATTTCTTGTGAAAACTGATCTTATTGCCCTCTAAGCTCTTTGCAGAGATACTATTTGGAAACTTTCTGTTGCCACTGTTCTGTGAAGAGGCCAGGATTTTTTCTTGGTTAACTTCTACTTTGGTAAAATTGTAGTATTTTATTATAATAAGTATGTAGAAGATATTTGTTGAAGTCTTTTAAGTCTAAAAATGTCATAACTCTTACTGGGTTAAAATTTGGCAGCAGACTAACTTTTAGAGTAAAACTATTTTCACCATATTTGATGTGCTACTTACCGAATAAACCTGACCAGTCTGTCAACCCATATCCTTCAGCTTCAAGAGATTTTCTTACAAAATTATAACATGGCTAAGCAGTATATATACTGAAGTATTCTACCTAATTGTTATGGTAGGTCAAACCGTAAGTTATAAAATAACTTTATTTAAATTTTTCATATAACCAATCAAAATTGTTCCAATGAGCTCTCCAGAACACTTTGTGTAACAAAAATACATCATATTAGTGTGATCATTCTGCATTAAATAATATTGACCTTAAACTCTATGAACAATTGTCAAGACACCCAGCTCATGGAACAGATAAGACGGCATATGTATTCCAGAGTGTAATTGTCCAGATGATTTTCAAGCTCTAGCCATGATTCTTGTGCCGAATTTTTCGTATATCTCTTTCAACTTTGCTCATTGAAATTTATGGTGCCTCTTTCCAGTAACCCCTGCCGTGTTCCTCATCAGGCCCTACTTGCCAGGCCACTGAAAAACAAGCGGTGAATGCTGGGATACCCTGTGGCTGTTCTTAACTAAAGAACTGCAAATATGACCAAAGTTCTCTGCAGATCCTCCTAGATTGTCAGAAGAATAATGACAATGAGCTACAGCTATTCAATGAAGCAATATTTTCCTCTTATTTAGCCTCAACAGTCTCATATTTGCAATGATTTTATGACTTGAGGCAATATTTGGGTAGCCATCTGTTCCCTCAAATTAGTTGTCAGATGAGTACAGTGTTTTTAGTCAATGTTTTCAGATTGTTTTAAAATATCAAGAAATTCAATATTTGCTCATGACATTAGTGGGAAATATTTTCATATTTTGTCTCAAGCAAAATGTTGGATTTTCCAATAATTTCATATTGTTTCCAAAACAGTATTATATGGGGAGAGTCTAACTGATGATTTAAAAAGAAAATGAAGTTGATCAAAATGTGAAGATGCATTTGGTATACCAAAGCTATGTTTACACTTGGAATTTTGAAAGTAAATCTTTAATTTGGGATTTTTTTTTTTGGCCTTCCCACCATTACAAGCCCCTCCAGGGCAATGATCTATCAAGTTTTGACTGTCTCAAACTGTTTGCACCAGATTCCACATCGATTGCACTCACACTTGCTGCACTTTTAACCAGAGAACCAAGAAACAATTTTCAATTAAGAAACTAGAAGAAGACTTGGGGTTTGATTTATGGTGCATGACTAATTATCAAATAGCTGGCCTAATGAAAACTAAGCCGCTGGTTACTACGAAGATTTAACTTCATTTTCTTAAAGAGATACTGATATGATTCAGAATCTAATTAACTGAAGTAGTATGTTGGATTTTAAAAGTCATAGATATGTAAATGACATAATTATCATTTTTAAATGACAGGGATAATTATTATATTATGATGAATTTTGTACTCAGAGTACATGCACACCTGAAATAAAAGATTGTGTTTGCTTGCAGTAAGGATTTTCACTTCCTTCTTATGCTGCTAGAAGATCTACAAATGTTGTCCATAATACACAGATCAGATCATCTTTTCCTAAAAGAGAATTAAATTTAATAATTTGAAAACTTTTGAGTAATTGACATAAATTATCTATAATGAGTAAACGATTGAAAATTTTAAGATAATGTAGAATATGAACAGAATGTGTCAGGCCATAAACAGGTTCTATACTAATTGTAGTTTTTTTTTTTTCTTAGAATGTTAAATACAGAGTCGTGCCATGCTGATACCTGAAAGTACAAAAATACAAAGATGTAGTTCAAGTCCATTTTTGCTCTACTAGAAAGGGCTGAGGTGCTATGTCAAGTATGCTGTTCTCTACCATATTGACTTGAGATCTCTTTGTAAATACTAAACATCTCACTTTGCTCTTCTGTCCTCCACCTTTCACATGCTTCCATGAAACCTGCACAGCCTTTCTTCTCCTCCAAACATTGTTCTCATTTCTTGCCCAACTTCCTCATATAAATCTGTTTTCAAGTTCCTGAGAAAACACATCTCTAAGTTTTACTCTTTAGGACCTGATTGTAGATGTCACATTGTCCAAGGAGTGAGCAAAACTTCTCCAAATACATTCTTTGTGCATGTTACTTGGAGAAACTTTGATAGAAAAGAAGAGTAAACTTCAGTTCCTCCTACTCATCTCCTTTCTTTGCCTCCAGACTTATTTTCCTCTAGTCCTTCATTTCAAATAGTGGTCCCAGCCATCCTAGTCCATGCAGAGTTCCTCAAGCAAATATGCATTGTTTCCTGTGCTTTTGGCTCTATCTTGACCGCCCTCCCACATATTCACTGAATAATAAACTGGTGAACTTCATGAAACAATGTACTATTGTCCATACCAAAATCTTTTGGTATACTTGAGTTTTTCTTCTTCTTCTTCTTCTTCTTCTTCTTCTTCTTCTTCTTCTTCTTCTTCTTCTTCTTCTTCTTCTTCTTCTTCTTCTTCTTCTTCTTCTTCTTCTTCTTCTTTTTGGAACTGGGGACTGAACTCAGGCCCTTGCACTTGCCAGGGAAACACTTTTTCTACAGAGCCATCTAAGCGGCCCCAAGTTGTTGTCTGTTTGTTTGTTTTTTCCTTAAAACTTTATTTTAAAGGGCCGACCAAATTGCTCAGTGGGTTAAAGTACATGCAAGCAGGTTCAGGGGCCAGCGGTTCCCTCTCCTGGCCTGCCCTGCCAGCTCCACCCCGGGCATGCTGAGAAGGCAATTGAGACTGGGCATGGTGGCTTGCGGCTGTAATCCCAGCTCTTGGGAGACTGTAGACAGGGGGATCACTACAAGTCTGATCCAGCAGTGAGACCTTGAATACGCTGTAGACCCTTCCCTAAAATATAAAATATCCTTTATTTTAAGAAGTTTCATATTATATTACAAATGGCGTTTGTATTCTTGTTTTTCTTTAGACGATTAGATCTTTGATAGTGAAAACTGAATCTTATGAGTTGTTATATTCACATCTACAAACATCTTAGACATCAAGAAGTACATCAGCTGTGCTTGATTCAGCAGCATGTATACTAAAGAAATAAGTCAACAAATGCTTCGTGAATATCTAAGAGAGATGATTCCTGAGGACAACAGTGCAAAATACTCCCTTTACCTATATAAACGTACTTTCATTGTGAATTCTTTAATTCCTACCTATAGTAGAGTCAGACTGAAACAAATATATGAGTGGAAGTAATGTGAGGTGTGTCTTCTTTTAAGGAAGATAAGCCAGGATGATTAAGCCAAGCCCTGTTTATGTCTTATCTGTCAGTCAATGCCAAATAAATGATTTCTACATAATCTGATTAGCCCATTCATTATTATTTTCAGATGTAATCCTCTTTAAATTATTCATATTGCGTAAAACATTCACATAGTGTGGGCATAAAATAGGTGAAGTACACACATCTCTTACTGGGCCTGATGACTGACTATACACCTGGTGAGGGGCTGGGTCTTGTATGTGCCCATTCTCTTTAAGAAGAAGGATTTTACTTTATGTATCTCCTAGTTCCGTTTTTTTTTTTTAATAAATCATTTATTTATTTGGTACAGGGTACAGCAGCTCAGACTCACAGTGGTCCTCCTGTCTCTGCCTCCCCACAGCTGGGAATACAAGTGTGTGGCACCATACCGGGTTTAGGTGGCAAGCACCGCACAGGGCCAACCCAGTGCAGGGCCAGCATGCATGCACTATCAGGGATCAAACCCTGGTCCTTCCACTTGTCAGGCAGGTGCTTACACTGTGGAGCTTTATCCTCAGCCCCTGGATATCTTAGGGATTTTTTTGGTTTTGTTTTGTTTTGTTTTTATACATGGTCTCACTGAACAGCTGTAACTTGTAATGATCCTCCTGCTTTCAGCCTCTCCAGCTCTGGGATTATAAGCATGCACCACCACACCTGTTCTCAGTAGTGAGCTCGCGGGTGGCAACATCATGACATGTCGTGCTGGGAATTGAATCCCAGTCCCTGCGCTTCCCTAAGCAGATGCTTAGTCCACTGAGCTATCTCATTGGCTCTCAGGATTTCCTACTTCTAATGATATTCTTCCATTTAAAGATTTATGTCAAAAGTCAAATTATCCTCTGTAAATAATTTATTTCAAATATATTACCAATACTATCTAGTAAGTCACAGAGTGAGGAAGATAGCATTTTACATTTGGATGTCAACTAATGTATATCAAATATTATGAACAATTTGGGAATGCATTGCAATAAGTTATATATAACATTACTATTATATATTGAAACACATAGATAGATAGATAGATAGATAGATAGATAGATAGATAGATAGATAGATAGACACAGAGAGAGACAGAGAGAGAGACAAAGACAGAGAAAGAATACATATACAACCTGATTACTAAAAGTATATAAAGGAAGAGATAAAATTTAGTCAATACAGTAGAAAAAAATAGAATGACAGAAAACTGAGTAAATATAAAGGAAGGGAAGAAACAGACAAAAAAGAAAGTGAAGGTTGTATGGGCAATTTGAAAACAGGTAACAAGATAAAAGACTGAAATCTAATCATAGCAACACATATTACTTCTACAAGATCTAACTACCTGAAATAGAAGGAAGTTAGATAAAAACTGGTTATATTTTAAGATCAATTCTTGACATTTACTCTTTACTCCTAGACATTTATCGAGGAAATGCCAAGGGTTAGATTCTTGTTCCTTAAAAAATAATTTTAGAGCTGGAGAGATAGCTTGGCTGGCAAGCGCAGAGACTGGGGTTTGATCCCTGGTACTGCATGCATGCTGGCTCATTGAGCTTCTGAGTCCAGGTGTGGTGGTGCACTCCTGTAATCCCAGTGCTGGGGAGGATGAAAAACAGGAGGATCACTACAAGTCCAAGCCGCATAGAGAGATACTGTAGAAAAAGAAAGAAAGGAAAGAAAGAAAGAAAGAAAGAAAGAAAGAAAGAAAGAAAGAAAGAAAGAAAGAAATTTAAAAGGAAGAAAATATATGTAAAAAAAAGATTTGAAAAATATGAAGTATGAACTAATATAGGAAAATGGTCAAGCAAAGTAAAACACTTAACTAACATACATTTCACAGTATTTGTTGTAATGCATAGTGCTGTCTTTCAAAGTTATTCATATAACCAGATATATGTATGCAAAATTGAAGGAAGAAAAACAGAAAGAAATATGTAAGAAACTAAGAAGAGAAAAAAGTACAATTGAAAAAAAGTAGACAAACAAATTAAGTATTATCAGCTCCTTCCCATAGGCCAGCACAAATGCACAGTATGGTAGTCCAAACTACCCAGTTCGCATACATAGATATATCTCTTTCCTTACTCCCTGTCCCACCCTTCTCTTCAACTGAGTAATTCTTCCCTTTTGAATAAGTTCATTCCACTTTCTCAGTACCTAATGTACCCCTTAACATTCCATCTTCTCTTTCAAGTTCTCAGACTAAGGAGACAATACAATGTTTGTGAAATTCTGTACAACTTATAATTTTTCCTGTTTTAATACTATTGTGTACTCTCTGTAAAAAAGAAAAAAAATTAAAGAAAGAAAAGTAAAGGAAAAGTAAATGTACCTATTTCCCCACATTACTACCCTGAGAGAGTTCATAGACTACAGTACAACTGGATAAGAGATATGGAGTATCTCATAATATTAATATCACATAATCTAAAATGGCCCACAGTCCTACATAAGATTCAAAAAATTTAAAACTATAGGAAATACAGAGGAAAACCATTGAAATATTAGATTAAGGAAACACTCTTCAGACTTAAACAGAATTAGGCAGGAATGAAAAAGATGATAAACTGATAAACCGTATTTCATCAAATTTAAGTTAAAATTAAAACCTTTAATAAAAAAGATACTCTTAAGAAAGATGAAAAAAAAAAAAAAAAAGAACCTTGGGCCAGTGAGACAGTTTGGCGGTTTAAAGCACCTGCGTAGGCAGCCTCAGGGGACCACCACCACATGTCACACCTCAGGGTGGGATAAGCCAGCCAAAAGACCCACAAAAGAATAAATAAGTTAAAAAAGAACTCATAACCTACAAGAAAATGAGAAAAAATTATTTTAATAAAGAGAATGTAAAAATTTTTAAGGTTCTATAATAAAAACTAGCACCGTGTCTTCCTGTCTTCCTCTGTGGCAAAAATAGGAAAAGACCCTTAATCAGTCAAGGTATGGGAAGGATAAATAAGTGCATAAAAAGTGACCAATATTTAAGTTCTTAAAGGATACACCGAAATAGCACTATATTTGTATATTCCTGAATGACTGAAATTTTAAAAAAAAAAAGAAAAGAACGATAATCTCAAAATATGACGTACTTGTGGAAACAGAGTAACTGTAAACGTAGTACTGTACATTGCTAGTAGAAAGGAAAAATGAAGAGTCTCTTGAGGAAGACTGTGGACAGTTTCTTATGAAGTTAAACATTAGGCCACCCAGTAATTTTGCTGCTAATTGGGATTATTTATTTTCAGTAAAAATGAAAACAGGTACCACAAAAGATCTATAGATAAATTCTGTTTTATACATAATGTCCTAAACTTAGGATCAACTCATGACTGCCAGCTGTTCAATGATCAAGAAAATTATTCAGTATTCACACAACAGAATACTATTGATGAATAAAAATCAGATCGCACATATGAACAAAACTCATAAGAAGTATACTTGAGTGCTTGAGTAAATAAGCCATAAAGTAAGAAGTCATACTTACATTATGAAGTTTTCCCTTTTGATCAAGGGAAAAAAAAAACATAAGAACAGAAATCAGATTAATGCTTTCCAGTGGCTAGAGGTCAAACAAGAGGACTGAGCACAAAAAGCCATGAGAGAAACTACGCAATGCAAATATTCTGCCTTGACTATAGAGAGGTTGTGTGAGAGAACTCATGAGAAATAGGGAAAAACAAGTTGAGGATCCCACATGATGCACTAAACAAGGAGTCACGTTGGAGACAATGAGGGGGGCCAACTAAAAAACTCAGATAACTGGAAGGGGGAGTGTAAGGAGCTGCAGAAGCAGGAAAACTGGTCTAACATGTGTAGGCAGGACTGGAATTCAGCCTAAAGCAAACACGCTACCTTAGTCTTGAGGTGGTTGTCCTGCCTGGTTAATGTCGGCAATTAGTCCCTAGGCAACCTTGTGTCACAGGTTACTTATAACTTTGAAAAGGTATAAATAAACATCTGGTTTTTTTTGCTCCAGGGGTCATCTCACCAACCAATCAGATGAGCCACCCCCTAACCCAGCTTTTGTCTTCTTGTCCATCTTTTCTTCATTCCTGCTCCTTTTCCTCCCCTGGTAGAACCCATCACACTGAGGCCAATGGTTCCTGCTTTTGCCACCTGATCAGGATACCCGATAGGAGCTAAGCAAGGACAGCAGGAACTTCCAAAGAGCACACATGAGGGAGGAAAGTGGATTGGTTTGAGCCGGCGGAATTCAGTACAGGTGTGCATTTGTGCTGGTGCACTAGGTGCAGAGTTTGGAGATGGAAATTCACTAGGGCCAGAAATGGGCTCACTAGGGCCAGAGAGATAAATGAGCATAAAGAGAGAAAAATATTTAAGAGAAGCCCAAAAGGAAAATGTTAGATTGAGTTAAAAATGGAACAGCTTCAAGAGCCATAGATATTTATAGATGTATATAGATATATATATAAATGTTTGTCGTTTTCTTGGTTCCTGTATTTGTGCTACTTCCTAAGACTACCAAGAAAGGACTTAGCATGGATTCTGTTTTAAAATTAAGTGCCAAGCAGGACATTGCTGTACCCAAGGAGGGTACAGCAAAGGTACAGAAAATAGAGTTTAAACCTATTTAGACAAAAATGGAAAGGGGCCAGGGAAATGGCTTAGTAGATAAAAATGGAAAAAGTTCTTTGAAATTGTGAGCAGTTGGTTCCAAGTGGCACTGAGCTACTATTGGGAGAGGCACAGATAGGGTTCAGAAGGGCCTCCACGCTCCAGTCCTGGGCAGAGCCAGCTGGGATTCTCCAGCTATGTGCCCATTTGCTTGCACCCTCCAGCCCCAAAGGTTGCTGTGTACCATCAACTACACACTGTGCCTGATACTAAGTAGGAGGGTCATGACTATGGCACACTGTGGCCTGGACATTGGCGATGTAAACCTGATAGGCTCAAGATAGTTTCTATGCTTAAAATCATAGCAAAAACAAAACATCCAATGGTCAGAGCCAGAGTGACAGCAGGCACACGTAAGAACTGGGCACAGAGGCCATGGCAGCTCAGTAGAATTTCGCTGAGTCACAGATTGGGACTTCCACCCCAAGGGAAGTAGAGCTATTTTTTTTAAATCTCCCTTGCAGTTGAGCCTAAAAGAATCAGGGGAGTCCAAGGAGGGTTTTCAACATTTTTCCCGTTTCTGAATTTCAAGTCCCTGTACGGGCACCAAATGTAGAGATCCATTGGTACCAGTGTGATGGGTTCTACCCAGGGACAGACAGTGGCAGAAATGAGGAAAAGATAGACAAGAAGACAAAGGCTTGGTTAGGTTGTGGATCATCTGCCTGGTTGGTGAGATGATCCCTGGAGCAAAACAAAACAGATGTTTATTTATACCTTTTATCTTTGAGTTCTTCTGTGATCCGTTGATTATTTAAGAATCTATTATTTAATCTCCATCTTCATGTGATTTCTTTTGCCATTTGTTTATGCTTTTTTTGCTCTACCATTTAATAATATGCATGAGGTAATTTTAATTCTTTTTCATTTATTTAGACACTAGTATGTGATATATTTCAATGAAAGTTACAGGTGCTATTGAGAAGATGCATTATCTTATTGTTGAGTGAAACAGTCATATATATATATATATATATATATATATATATATATATATATATATATATATATATCTTAAATCTGTTTGTCCAAAGCTGTTTAAAAGTACTCCAATATTTCTTTGTTGATTTTTTTTCTGGTTAATCTGTTTGTGATTTTAGGGTATTGAGGTCTCCCCTATGACTGCGTTGATATTTATCTGGTCATAAATGTGCAGTAATGTATGATTCATTATGTTGAATATGCCTGTATTTGGTGCATATTTATCTATAATCATTACCTCTTTCTGTTGAAATTTAATCCCTTATCTAATATGTAGTGAGATTCTTATATTTTTCTGCTCAACTTTGTCTTGAAGTTCAAGATATAACTACTCCTTCTTGCTTCCAGGCTCATGGTGCTTGGAACACTGCTTTGAATCATTTTTCTGATGCAGATTTATTTATTTTTCTCATTTTGTTAGCTGATTATCCAAATTAATTTCCTCATGCTAGAATTCTGGGATTTTGTCTATGATGTGCTATGGAGAAGTTATTTTCTGTTCATGGTTACTTAGGGTTCTACATGCCTTGCTTAATTGTAGGTTGAAATCTTGTCTTATATCTGGCAAGTTCTCTGCTCTTATTTCAGTAAAAGGGTGTTTTGCATAACGATTGTCATCTGAGTTTTCTCTAACTCCAGTTAATCCCATGTTAGTTTTCTCTGAGCTGTGAGGGAGTTGTTGGGTCAATTTCCCACCATACGTCGTGCATCTTTAATGTACGTATGAGGATCTGCTCAACTGCATCAACCCTGTCTTCTGCTTTCATACTGGTCATTTCTCCTGCCAGTGCTTTTGAAATGATTTGTTTTCTTGCTTTCTGTATTTTTGTTTTCCACCTTTTCGTGGACTCCAATAATACTGCATTGTGCTAATCTGGTCATTCATGTTTTGAATCATTTAGATTAGTTCAGCAACCTTTTCATTTGTATATTCTTTAAACTCACTGATCATTTTATTAAATCCATTACCTGCTTAGCTATATCATCGTTGAGCTTATCCAGCAGCTTATTGAGCCTCTTTAATGTTTTTTTTTTCTATTACCACTACACGTAATTGAACCATTGTGTTTTTTATTTATTTTATTTCCTCATTATCAGTGTTCCTTGGGTCACCTTTAGGAGAGTTGGGAATTTTACATGTATTTTATTTTATATTTATTTATTTGTATAGGGTACTATGCAGCTTGGACTCATAGTGATCTTCCTATCACTAGGATTAAAGGCATGTGCCACCATGCTCAGATTCAGTTACTGGTTCAACACACCTGGGAGCGGGTCTGACATGCTGAGGATTGGACCCTGGTCACTTTGCTTGCCTAAGCAGGCGCTTAGTTCACTGAGCTACCTCACTAACCCTTACATGTACTTTACTGTCTTGTTTACTCATATTTTTCGGTGTGTGTGTGTGTGTGTGTGTGTGTGTGTGTGTGTGTGCGTGCATGCGTGCGTGCGTGCATGCGTTCATGCACGCTCATGCAGGTGCATGCACCAGTGACTAAGGGTTAACGATAGCGGAAAGCTTGTGTTGTTAGTACGGGGGGTCTCTTCAGTTAATAGCTCCTTTCCTGCGATTTAGTTTTAGTTTTGCCTGCATTTTGGTATTTGTCTATCTCTTCAACCTCCTCAGTTTATTAGATTTAGACCAGGTCACACTTTCTGACTTCTGGGGTGTTTGTTGGATTTCCTGAGAATCTCCCTACTCCTTAGAATTGACAAGGTGGCAGCTTCAGGGTTTGAGATGGCTGTCAAATTGAGTATGCTGACTCTCCTGTGATAACTTTGCTGCAGAAGGCCAATCTGGGTTCATGTTCCTGGAGGAAGCAAGGTTCAGTTTTTGTTTCCAGGTTACTCTCCCATGTTCTGGGTTACTGTAACCTCTGCATCTCATCCATTCCTGCAGGTTGCTGAGTAACAGAGACGATGGCTAATCCCTGTGGGCTTTAGAGTGAAAGAACTTGAAAATGTGAAAGTTACCTAAAAGTTATTCAAACTAAGATATTACTTTAAACATTATAGCACAGAGATGAATTCCAAAGAGTGTATCTGAAGGCCTTGATAGTAACAATCAGAGAAGAATTCCATGTTGGCATTGTGTAGAATTTATTATATTGAGTGTTCATCTTATAACATGTAGTCTTACACAACACATGTCCTTAAGAGTCTCTCTAATTCAGTAAAATTCTATTTTTTAAACATATAACAGCATTCCTAGATAGGAAGCAGAGTACAGTAAAGGAAAAACAGTTATGGTCAATTCAGCACTGCCTCCCTGCAAGAGAAATATTTAGTTTTATGGCACATGGTGTTAGCTTACAATTGCCATTTTTCCCTGGGGGTCTTAACATCTTTTTGGCTTTTGTTATTACATTCTAGGCCATTTTTCAGGGCTGTTCTCAATGCAAGAAAATGTGAGGAATGAGGTTTCATCTCACGCTCAGACAAAGAGAAGACTTCCTTGCTGCTGGCTAAAATAAGCAAGTTCTTCAAATCCACTGAATGTGTGCCATCTACCTGATCCTCATTAAGTCTGGGGCATGAGACCCAAGAGCCTCATGTCTTCTGTGAGAACCCATGAACAGAAATGCTGTGGCTGACTGATCTGTAAGTGAAATAACATCAAATCTCAAACCTGACACTTAGCTGAGCAGGAAACTCCAAAATGTAGTCCTTAATTTCCTAGATAAGAACTGTACTATTTTGATGAAAGCTATTTGCCATCACCATAATTATATCATGGGTTATTACATATATTTTTGTTTCTTCTACATTTCAAAAAGTGAATCTAAAGGCACTGGATTTGCCAAATCTGTCAAATACAGAAAGGAAGAAAATTAAAATATACTAACGCATGGTGTGCATGATTCCTCCATTGTACAAAATTAACACTGAAATACTGATTATCTATTTGAGCAAACTTCCTGCTGACTTTGAAAAGAAGCTGCTTAACAACTGATGACATGAAAATCAATGGAAAAATGAATTTAAGAGTTTAGTTTCACCAAATAAGAAGTAATTTGTTATAAGATAGGTGTCAGTGGCTTGAAGTAAAATCTCAGAGAAAATAGCAGAGTACTTTAAGAAAAAGCCACATCACAAATGATTTTGATGACACAAAAAATACCATTGTGCTCAAAAATATGAACATTGACAATTCTGATTCAAAAAGTAATTCAATATTCTACAACCTAGTCTGGAGAAATACTAGGAAATACCTTAATCAATTCATTGCCTTTTGTTATGGTATATTTTCCCTCAGGGGAACAATACAAGACAAGACACATTTTTTAATATTACTTTATAACCACCTAAAGAATAATAAATAAAAAATGTGATAAATCTGTCCACACACTAAAGACCAAAGAATCCAGCTGAGCGTCTGGATCCTAATATCCTGCATGAATCCAACTGAAGACCTAGAGCCCATGACAATGCCTCTCAGAAGTGCACCTGAGGCCCAGAACCCACAAAAAAGTCTCATGTCAGTTCACTTCATGGATCTGTGCTGGAAAGGCCCAAAGATCAGTGGTAGAAGCTAGAAAGTCTATTCCAGTGGGATGAAGGGTTAGCAACTTGAGGGATCTATACTGGAGCCAGGAAGTAATGCTCAAGATAAGAATCAGAGCTCCCCACAAAAGTACCACAGCCATCCTCCACAGCAGTGAAGTTCCGAGCTCCTCCAGCAATGAGGCAAGTTGATTTCCCCTCAGGAAAGCCAACATGACAAGCTTCTGCATGAGGCTCAGTGATGCACGATCTTCCTCTCCGAATCTAGGAACTGATGCTCAAAATGAGGACCAGAGCTCACCCAAAGTTAACCGTAGCCATTCTCAGTGACAATGAGGTTCTGAGTTTCTCCTCTGATAAGAGCAGCTAGATTCATCAGGAAACCCAGCATGACAAGGTTCTCCAGAAGAACAGCCCAAAGAATCAACAACTTCCAACAGCTTCTCCAAAGAACTTGCCTAATGGCTTCTCAATAGCTTCTCCACTTCTACCTCTTATGCTGATGAGAACAATTCTCAGGTGGGCTTCCCAGAAACAACACCACTCTGATTCAGTTCATCTGGGCGTAACAATTTGACCGCTAGTTAGAAATCCAGTACAAACTTTCCTTTTTCTTTTTATGAATACACTGAAATGATATATGTCTTGTTTTTCAATGCTATCATTATATGTCACTATGTGACATTAGTTTTAGAAATATAAAGTAAATTCTAGAATGTGTCTATTAGTACTATGTACGACCTTAGACTTACGTCTTTATAAGTGGAGATGAGAACGTATTTCTCTTATTTCTCTGTTCTATAGTCTTTCCCTTCTACTAGTACATTAAAGTGTCCAGTTTTGATCATGACGATAAGGGTAATACTGCCAGGAAAGGCAGATATATAATATAGAAGGAGCATGACTTCCTAGATAATGATACAGTGTAAGATACCTACCTAATCCAGATCCATGTTTACTTCTAGAGTGTTATCTAAGAGGGAAACAAATTTCAGTCATACAGCCAAATGCTTTTCTCATATTAAATTAGCTTGTTGCCGAAGCTTGACCTATCCATAGCCATAACAATAAGCAGTCAAGTTGACACCTGTAATATATACTAAAAGCCAAACTTTCAGTTATCAAAATTTTCTTATCAGACAAATCACTACAGAGGTCCATTTTCTTACCTCTAAAGAAAATGGACCATGGACCACAAATGGATGTCAAGAAATGATCTGAAATTACATGTAAGACAAGGCATTCAGATTTTCTATCCACACAGACTGACTCCAGGACTACTCTCCTCATAGTACCATTACTCTTTCCAAAGAGCCCATAGCCTCTGGAAGCACATTGTATTAGTGTAAATTTTGTCTTTAATATGACACATTTCATGCATCTATAGCTTTGTAAAATAATATAGGTATTTTATATCTAAAAGATATACAGGGCCTGTGTGATAGCTTAGTAGACTAAGCACATACTTAGGCAAGTACAAGGGACTGGGTTCAATCCCTGGCACCACAGGCCAGGCCAGCCCTGCCCCTAGACATGCTGAACTGGCATCAAGACCAGGTGTGTGGACACTTGCTTGTCATTTCAGTGCTAGGGAGGCTAAAAGCAGGAAGATCACTACAAGTCTGAGCTATATATATATATATATATATAATATATATATATAATATATATATATAATATATATATATATATATATATATATATATATAATTTTGACCTGATGTCACCATAATATCGTGCAACAAATAGCTCAAAATAACTGCACGAGTGGAATAATATTTGTAATTGAGAATTTATCTTTTCATGACTGCTTCTTTATTCTGAAACAATTCAATATGTTTACAGTATTTCCTGGCAAACAAGATCTCAGGAGTCAGTCCACATTCACCTTATTTACTGCATCTGGCTGGCTAATTCTGCACTGGTATAAGTTCTGGCTCTTTCACAGTTACCAAGAAAGGTAACATTTTGAGTGAAGACAGTGCAGCAACCAGGTGGTTCAGCTGAGAACATTCATGAAAGAAAAGTTCTAAAACTGCCTCCCAAAGTAACAAAAACTATGGCAAAAGTGCACTGGAAGTGAAAGGAGTATTTTGAGAGGTAGTGGCAGTGTTTCTTGCATTCTGATGATTTATTTTAATTTAAATATTTACAGTATATTTTGATCATATCTCCATCTTTCAAAGAAAAGGAAAAGTGTATAAAGTGTATTAACTATCCATTGTTAATAAACACCAGACATTCTATACTTCATGAAAGATCTCCTTGTTTTGTCAGAGATGGATATTCCATTGCCATTTAAATATTGTAGGAGTGCGAATTCAGCAAAATATTTCAATATAGTCCAATAGTTTATAATAGTAGTAGGTTATCCATAGGGCTGGCAATGTCAGAAGCTCATGATATCAGCCTTTCATAGCTCAGAATATTAATATGGCTTTACTTTTTATACCTTGTTTTCATACTTTTCTGCTTGGTTAAGAACAAGATAAAGCGAGACCTATATAACAAGAAATGTAACTTTTGTATCTGATGAGGTCAGTCAAGTCGCCTCAGGGTTTATCCTGTAACCCTGACATCACTCTGTAGATCCTTTGTCAGTGTCAGCCATGTGGATGAGTCATGTCCATTGCTTGACCAATTTGCTCTCTGAGAAAGCCTGAGAGAATGTTTTCTCTCCATGTGACTCTCCTTAGGCACACTCTACATCATAGATCACTTTCCTCTGTGGCTCCATAATCTCCTTGATCAGAAAATTTGGGATACAACTGAGTTTCATGATGTTACAGTACAGGTTCTCCTATGTCCTGAGTCTTCACTAACTTTGAAAGGTGAGGGCCAAAATGTTGGCTGTCCTTGCGTCCCTGCTTTTTCTCTAATTTTTGGTCTGCAAATGTAGATTGTTAACCCTCCAGAAGAGAAGCTTATTATTACCCTACAACATATGCAGTTGGATTTCACCTCACTGTCTGTATGAATATCACACATCTTAGGCATAATATAGAATATGTTTCTTTTTTATTTATATCTTTTTGAGACAGGGTCTCACTATGCAGTTCAGGATGGCCTTAAGATCACTTCGTAGCTCAAGCGGTCTTGAACTCACAACAATCCTCCTGCCTCAGCCTCCCAAGTGCTGGGATTACAGGCATGCGCCACCACGCCCAGCTAGAATAGGTATTTTTCATCAATTATTGACATGTTAAACTTTAAGTCCCTATATAATATGGAAAAAAATATTTTTAAAATATGAATAAACAATAACATATTTTTGAGAAAATGGATTATTTCAGGAACAATGTTCTTATGGTGCCAGCATCAGAAACACCACTTTGAAATTTGCCTGAACTAACAGATATGTGTGAGCTGGAATATAACATATTATACTGGGGACCGTAAAACTCCAGGCAGCACATCCAGAGAGTTATCTTGGGGATTTTTTCCCTCCTCTACCTCAATTTGGGTGGAATTTAGCTAATTAATCCATTAGCTACTTGAACCTTGAGTATTTTAACTTAGTCCTGACTTTAGGAACTTTTTTTACCTGACACTAATTCACATTTTACATTGTATTGTGCAAATTAATTATGATACAACAATAATTTATAAGCAAAGGTCTCACCTTTTAATTTAAGGATTAAGATAAATGTATGAAAGGAAGAGAAAAAGCCAAATGAGTGGTAAGAAGTTCAGTAAATTAGACTATATTTCCCACTAAGCTATTTAAATACTCAAGCTTTTAATGAACATAGTATTTATAAGACAGTAAGAGCATGTGAGTTACTATTCTAAATTACTTGCACATGTTATTGCACTTAATGTTCACAATGCCCACATGAAGTGGGGAGAGCCAAAGTGTTCTCATTTGGTAGATGAAATAAAATGAGGTACATGTGTTACTCCTCAAGGACACTCAGTAAAATCAGACTTTGAATGTAGAACTTGTGGCTCCAGTTTCTATGTCTATATCTATGTCTATGTCTGTGTCTGTGTCTGTGTCTGTGTGTATAGCCTTAAGCATTTGAGTGTGTGCCTCCCTGTTCACTGTCATAAAAAGCTGTAGATCAAATGTTGATGAAAGCTCAGCTCATCAAAATATACAACCAAGTCAACAAATGCTTATTGAGTATCTACTACAGGGAAAGTTCTGGATAAAACTCTTGTGTAGTCTTCATTTCTAAATCCTGAAAAAAACATTTCTCCAACCCTGAAATGTAACCGTCCATATCTTTTATATATTTACTGAATATTTTTAATGTATTTGGTACAGGGTCTACAGGGTCTCACTGTGTAGATTGGACTGGTAATGATTCTCCTGATTTTAGCCTCCCAAACGCTGAGGTTGCAGGCACATGCCTCCATGCCCATTCTCAATCACTGTCTCAGTGAGCCCTAAGATGGCACATGGAGGACTGGATCCTGGCCGCTGCCTTCTGCCTAAGCAGGCAGTTTAGTTCACAGAACTATCTGGCTGGCCCTTATAGTTACTGAATATTGCTCAACAATATTCAACAGAAAAGAAAGAAACAAGCAACAAAATGAATCAAGTTGCTCATCCACAAAAGAAAATTCCATTTAAAGGTACTGTTGTAAGACAGATGACTGACTACTGGTGAGAAGACAGGGGTCTCACAGCAATAATTTCTGGTAACAGCTCTATTCATAAAAATTACCATCACTGACCCTGGTTACAGAAATGAGTCAGGATGCTGGAACAGTATTTTTCAAGGTTATTTGTTTCACATTCACCTAGTGTAATTAGTTAAAATGTAAAAATATATAAAGTCAGCTGAATTAAAACATTCAGAGTGGTACTCAGAGTCTGAATGCTTAACAAGTTCTTGATAGGATTCATACTCTCTTACAACTGAGAACCACCAGAGAGATAAAAGATTGGAAAGAAGACTTAAATGACTTCTTGGAAAACGCACACCTACAAAACAGTAATTTATATTGAAGAATGACTTCATATACTCTAAATAAGTCACTAAAGGTTTAAGTGTGCTCTGACTGTAGATCAGCATATTTTTAATATAATAACACCAGTACAGACTGAAAATTACAGTAAACAATTTATCTCACTAGGATTATGCATTTATATTTAAATTTCCAGCGAAATGCATCAGAATTCCTTTCTCTTAAACTAGTATGTTACACAAATGAAATCTTAATTTTCTTTAAAATAATGATCTCAGAAACAAGCAGTTGCAGGCAATAGTTCAGCTACTCAACTTCACCATGGGTGACCCAAGAAGCTTGTCTTCTTGTTTTTCCACTCTCACCACACCACTTTAGTATCTTGTGTTCAGAAAATGACAACTTTGCTCTATCAAAGTATTCAATTTTTTTAAAAAAATAGAAGGAAAGAGGAAAGAATTTTGCCATTATGTGTCCCAAAATCCTTCCAGCAGATGTCCATGTCAGTTCCATTTACTTCAGACCACCATAGCATGAAAATTTGAGAAACAGAATGGCCATAATGGAACGAGATCTAAGGCCAGCAACCAACATCCGGTGGTCAAATGTTCTCTGCTTCCTGCTTTTGTAAGTATAGTTTTATTCCAGCACTACCACACACACCTTCACGTAAAGGTGCTTTCACACTCCATATACAAAGTTAAGTGATTACAGCATAAACCTGATGAACCACTAACTTATCTTTCACGGAAAATAGATTTCTGATCTCCAGCTTATATCAGTAATTATCCATGACAGGCAGTTGTCCATATGTCTGCATTGGGATGTGTGGTGGCAGAAATAAATACTAGAAAGACAGTTCTAATGTTTGCCTTAACATGTGTTTGCAATGAATAGTTTTTTGCTTGCTACCTCAGCTGTTTAAAAAGGCACTACTCGTGAAGCTGAATGTACCCTTAAGTCTCTGCTAGGACTGACTTTAAAAAATATATGTGAATTTTTAGTACATTTCCTACCACATTTCAAAAGTTCAATAAATGTTAGATACTGATGGTACTGGCATGAGATCTGTGACGTAACACTTTCACTTGAACTGTCAACTGAACTGCCTTGGCCTTTAGGCAAAATTGCCAATATTGAAGTCAATTCTTTTTAGCAATCATATTTATTGTGCTTCTTAATCGCTTTGTAAATGGTACACTAAGTACTGTGAAGTTGGAAGAATGTTCCAGATACGGACATTGACTGAATGTTCTAGCACCCACAACTGACCTAGACATATGTGTTTAATAGTATTTGTCACCAAAAGCAAAAGAGTTCTTCACTTGTTTCATGTACATAAAGTGGTGGTGCATTGCTGGAGAGCAGGTTTAAAGAAAGTGGCCATTGAATGACCCTCTCTTCCTGGGATGCTGCTATTTTTCAGTAGTGTTCCTATAAGGCCTTAGATAAATCATTAAATCAGTTACACTCAACCTTTAGAAATATCCCAGAAATACTTTTTGCAATATAGTGCATGAGACGGAAAGCGCTGCAATATAATTTTTATATATTTGTATATTTTACATAGTCCTCATAGTCCATGGGCAAATATTATCCAAAATGTCACTTTATTATGAAACAAATAAAAACTTATTACTAATAGGACAGTACACTGGGAAAGTATTTTTAAGAGGAAGACACACACAGGATAATTTAGATAGCAATATTATTGATTTCTGCAGGTCTATTGAAAAGAGAGGTTAATGCTTAATTTTTTTTTCAATTTTGAATGCTTATACCTGGTAATCAAAATTACTAATTTGAAGGTAATATGTAACACAAAAATCATTATTGAATTCCTATTATTTTGTTTAGTGATGTTCTGTATCATTTTGAATATTTTTTTCTTACCATTTTGTATCCTCTTTTAAAAATAAAAAATAACTAACAAAAACAAAAACATACACTGAAACTATAACCACTGAAGTCTAAACTCTTCTGTTGTAAAATGGTTTCAATGTAGAATACTAAATTTCTTTATTAAGAAAATGTGGATACACACTTTCTCAACATAATTTAAGGCAGAAAATATATTACATGCTGGGCAGTGAAATTGAATATTTTGCTTTTGAAGGAGAGCTATCTATTTCATTCAAGTCTTCAATAGCTTAACTCTAAAAATGCAAATCTGTAACATATTTTGGGAAAATGTCTGGGACTCCGCAGAGATCTAGGGAGTGATATTTCTTCCCTGCATTGGATGAATGTCTGTCACTTGGTTCTGTACTCCTTTAGTTCCACAGAAGTCTCAACAGGGAGGTTATTACAAAAGTGACTTGCTGATCTACAGTCTCTCATGCTTGTTTCAGAAATATTAATGAATATGTAGAGATCTTGTTGTATAGCATAAGGAAGAGTTCCCAGTGGCTTCTAGACTTACAGGTATCTAGAGATGATTGTTTTTGTGCAGTGGGTAAATGTTCTTATTATGCAGCTGTAAAGAAGGCAGTGAAACAGGAAAACACTGGCCACTTTCAGAATCTTTACCTGGAAACATGATAATCAGCATTGTCATACATCATAGAAAGCACTGCTCTTAGGAACATCATTTACTACACAGTTAAAAAAAAATTGTTTTATTTGTATAACAACCCTATCTTCATTTAACTAACAGAAACCCTTAGAAATTCAACCTTGGAACATAAAATTTTAATATGTACCAGATACTTTGCTGGAGACATTCTGTAAACTTTTCTCCAACATTAGTGAAGAGCTGGTCTGTACCACAATTGGTACTCTAAGCAGTGTGTATCTGTGTACCTGAGTGCTTCTCAGCATCACCATCCTCACAATCACTATCACTGTCACCATCATCATTTGACTACCAGAAACCATTATTTCATTGCCAGACTTCACTAATCTTTTGTAACAGTATTCTTATATGTAAGCACTATGACTGTTATTCAAATAAGCACTTTTGAAAATACTAGAGATAGTCAGCTATCACTATGCTCCTTCACTCATTTTTTGTCAGTACTCATGATTGAATCCAGCTCCTATGCACCATGCTATGTCCTAAGTCCTCTTTATTTGATTTTGATTTTGACACAGGATCATGTGAAGTCACATACTTGCCCAGGCTGGGTGTGAACTTGGATTCTTCCTACCTTCGGATCCTAGAGTGATGAAACTACAGATATACTGGCCCAATTTCTTGAATCTTTTTCCATAGGACTGATGAACTTTCATCAGGGTTTCCAGTGTTTCTCTGTTGTTCTGGTACTTCCCTCAATAATGCCCAGTTATTGTGTTCATTTCTTGAGAAATTTCCTTGATTTTGACAATAATCTCTCTCTTTCATATGACATTCCTATTTACAAAGTTCTTTCTTTGATTATATCTCATAATGTTTCTAATTCATCCACAAAGCATTGATTTTTCCCTGTCAACCAAAATAACCATTCAAATCCACCCCAGCCTGTCCCGCGCTGCAACAACTCTAAGACATTGCGCCCAAGACTGCCAAGCAAGTGAGAACTTTTGTGAATCTTGTGCTCCTTGGTGCTCCCTGGGCCAGGGACACAACAGAGAGAAACTAAAGGCTCATAGTTGTACCACAAGGGCTGCAGCAAAAAGGAACTGATCCAGAACAGCTAGATCCAGGCAAGGCATAACTGGATAATCTCAAACGTAATAGACTGGCACCCGAATCTCATTAAATGTTAAGGTTGTAACTGCACCAAAGCTCTACACCAAAGGTCAGAGGTCAGTGCTAAACAAAATGACAAAGACAAGGAGCAAATGCAATCTCAGGACTTGAGCCCAACAATAAGTGCAGAGGACACTAGCTCAGCTGAAATGAATGAATTAACAGAGGCAGAAGCAAAAAACAACAGCAGAAAGGTATAGAGAAACTCAGGCCAGAATTAATTTCTGAAATAAAACATAAATTTTAGAATAAATAGCATCTGAAGTAATGGATCAAATCCAGAAACATATGGAGAAAACCCAATGCCCACTCAGAACAAGTGCAGAGAACACTATTCCGGTATGAATTAACACTGTCACAAGCAAAAAAACAACAGCAGAAAGGTAAAGAGGAACTCAGAGCAGAAAGAATTTCTGAAATACAAAAAGAAATATTTGAAATCATAGATTCTGAAATAGAGAATCAATTCTGGAAATATATAGAGGAAACCTAATTTGGGGGGGAAAATCTTTGCAATAAAAGAATTAAGAGCTACCTCTGAAGAAGACATGGATAAAAATATACAGAAGATTAGAAATATGACGGATTCCTGGAATGAGCAGTACTGGAAAGAAATACATCACATGAAACAGAATCAAAGAGATATAAAATAACTTAAAATCTCAATCACGAGTCTACAAAAACGTGTGAGGGAAAGCAATGACAGAATTTCAGGTACTGAGGATCCTGGTGCAGCTACTGAAAAGGTGAGAAGGGATCACTTAAAAACAACAGGAATTCAGGAAAAATTCTATCACCTGCACGATGATGCCAAGATGAACAATGTGAAACTAATTGGCATCAATGAGAATGAAGCATTCAATACAAATGACGTCAAATGATTATGGGCAGAAGGAATAGCAGAAAACTTCCCAAATATGAGGAAACAAAATAACATGCAGGTAACCAAAGCATAGAGAAGACCAAATAACTTCAAACCAACTAAAAACACACTGAGACATATAATAGTGAAGAACACAAAAATCCAACACAAGCATAATATACTGAAAGCTGCTAGAGAGAAGAAGCAGATAACATTCAAAGGAAAACACATCAGAATTGCAGCTGACTTCTCTACACAAACCATGAAGGAAGGAGAGCATGGAGTAGAATTCTTAAAGTCCTACATGAAAACAAATTCCAGCCCAGACTATTATACCCTGAAAAACTCTCTTTCAATTTGATGGAGAAGTGAAATACTTCCACGACAAAGAACAGCTAAAGAATTTCATGATGACAAAGCCATCCCTTCACAGACTGCTGAAAGATGTTCTAGAGAGAGACCCCAATGACCAGAACTCCATGAATGAGAATGGAAGGAACCCACTAAACAGGACAGACAATTAAATACAGGTTACAAAGGAGTAAATGACACCAGGTAAATATCATGAAAAACATAAGTTAGCACATTTCAATTATAACCATCAATGTAAACAGACTCAATTCTCCAATTAAGGGAAATAGACTGGCACAGTGGATTAGGAAACGAAATGCAACAATATGCTGTATACAAGAAACACACTTAACTCAAAAGGACATTCATAGGCTCAAAGTCAAAGGATGGAAAATAATACTACAAGCCCCAGTACCTCAGAAAAAAAGCAGGAGTAGCAATTCTGTTCTCAGACAGTCTCAACTACAAACCAAGAATAATCAAATGACACAAAGAAGGCACTATATGTTGGTCAGGGGAAAAATTCAAGAACCAGAAGTAACACTCAGAAATATCTATGCACCATACATAGGAGCATCCAACTTTGTAAGACAAATCTTAATGCACATGAAAAACTTAATGTTTAAGTACAAAATCTTAACAGGAGACCTTAACACACCTGTATCTCAAAAAGATATATCAATCAGACAAAAACTTAGCAAGGAAGTAGCAGAGCTTGGAACAAATGGACCAGGTGGACATATACAGAGTGTTCCACCCAACCACAGCTGAATACATATTTTTTTCAGCTGCACATGGGTCATTTTCCAAAATGGACCACATAGTAATCCAGAGGTCATGCGTAAGTATATACAAGAAAATAGAAATTGCCCCATGCATATTATCTGACCACAGTGCAATGAAACTGGAAATAAACAACAAAAGAATCCAGAAAAACCAGCTAAATTCATGGAAACTAAACAATAGTCTACTCAGAAATCAATGGGTGGCAAAAGAAATGCAACAATATCTACAATTCAATGAAAATTCAAGCACAACTTACAGGAATGAAATGCAAGCAGTTCTTAGAGGGAAAATCATAGCTATGAACTCACATGTTAGGAAAACAGGAAGGGAACAAATTAGCACCCTAATGTCATACCTCCAACAACTAGAAAAAGAAAAGAAAACGAAACCCAGAGCGCAAAGATGGGAAGAAATCATAAAGATCAGAGCAGAAATTAATTCAGTTGAGATGAAGAAAACAGTTCAAAGAATCTATAAATCAAAAACTTGGTTCTTTGAAAAACTAAATGAAGTTGATAAACCTCTAGCCAATCTCATAAAAAAGAGGCAAGAGAAAATTCAAATACAAGCAATAAGGAACGAAAAGGGTGAAATCACCACAGAGCAGCGGAAAATCAAAAGATTATAAATAGTTACTTCGAGAATTTTACATTCACAGAATGCAAGACATAGAAGAAATGGACAGATTCCTCAAAAGGTACAAATTACCAAAACTGACTCAATAAGATATAACAACTCTCAAAAAAAAAAAAAAACTCTCAATAAGCCAATAACAGCAAATGAAATACAAAACGTAATAAAAAGCCTACCGATAAAGAAAAGTCTAGATCCTGACGGATTCACAGCTGAATTCTACAAGAAATTTATAGAAGATATAATCCCCACACTCCACAAACTCTTCAATGAAATTGAAAAGGAAACAGTCCTCACAAAATAATTTCTGGAGGCAAGTATAATACTCATTCCAAAACCAGCGAAAGACACAACCACAGGGAGAACTACAGGCCAATCTCCCTCATGAACACAGACGCAAAAATAGTCAACAAAATCCTGGCAAATAGAATACAGCTAATCATCAAGAAGATCATACACCATGACCAGGTAGGATTCATCCCAGGAATGCAAGGATGGTTCAATATTTCAAGATCTATAAATGTAATACACTGTATTAATATACTGGAATCTAAAAACCATATGATCATCTCAATTGATGCAGAGAAAGCTTTTGACAAAGTGCAACACTCATTCATGTTCAAGATCCTACAGAAAATTGGAATAGATGGACTCTATCTTAACTTGATAAAAGCCATCTATGACAACCAAAAATCTCATATAATCCTAAATGGGGAAAAACTGAAATCTTTAAATCAGGTACATGACAAGTATGTCCTCTATCACCCCTCCTATTCAACATAGTCTTGGAAACCTTAGCAACAGCCATTAGAAAAGAGAGAGAAATAAATGCAATAAGAATAGATAAAGAAGAAGTTAAATTATCACTATTTGCAGATGACATGATACTTTACTTGGAAGACCCCAAAAATTCCACCAAGAAACTACTAGAACTGATAAGGAAATTCAGTAGCATAGCAGGATACAAAATCAATACTCAAAAATCAATAGCATTCCTCTACACAGACAACAAGCACACTGAAAGGGAAACAATAGAAACAATACCTTTTGCAATAGCACCTCGGAAAATGAAATACCTTGGGATTCACTTAACCAAGGAAGTCAAAGATCTTTTCACGGAAAATTACAACACCCTAAGAAAAGAGATTATAGAGGATTTCAGAAAATGGAAAGATATTCTATGCTACTGGATAGGAAGAACCAACATCATGAAGATGGCCATACTCCCAAAATTGCTATACAGATTTAATGCAATCCCTACCAAACTACCACCAACATACATCGCAGACATAGAGAAATCATTCCTAAAGTTTATTTGGAACCACAAACGACCTAGAAAGCAAAGGCAATCTTGGTCAATAAAGACAAGGCAGGAGGCATCACAGTTCCTGACTTGAAATTATAGTACAAAGCCACTGTGATAAAATCAATATGGTACTGGCAACAAAATAGACCTGAGGATCAATGGAATAGATTAGAAGTTGCAGAAGCATCTATGAACACACTCAGGCATCTCATCTTTGACAATGAAGCCAATCATACTTACTGAAAGAAAGATAGCTTCTTTGAGAAATGGTGCTGGAAAACATGGCTTTCTACATGCCAAAAACTAAAACTTGACCCAGCTCTATCACCATGCACTAAATTAAAGTTAAAATGGATTAAAGATCTAAACATTAAAACAGAAACACTCAATCTCCTGGAAGAGAAAGTAGGAGGAACTCTTGAGGACATAGTAGTAGGTAAAGAGTTCATGAAGAAACATATATTAGCATGGGAAGCACTTGAAAGAATCCACAACTGGGATCAACTCTTCTTAAGGAGCTTCTGCATGTCAAAAGAAATTGTCAACAGAGTGAAAAGACAACCCACAAATTTTGAAAAAATCCTAACTAATAAGCAATCACACAAAGGTCTGCGGTATAGAATATATAAAGAACTAAGATATAACAGGGCCCTCAAATTTAAAGACCCAATTCAGAAATGGACATGTGAAATGAATACACACTTCTCAGAGGACAAGATTAAAGAAGTGAATAAATATATGAAATAATGCTCCACATCGCTACTCATCCAAGAAATGCAAAGAAAAAGAACACTGAGATACCATCTCACTCCAGAAAGAATGGCTATCATAAGGAAATCAACCAACAACAAATGTTGGAGAGGTTGTGGGGAAAAGGGAACACTTCTCCACTGCTGGTGAGAATGTAGACTGGTACAACCATTATGGAGGTCAGTGTGGAGACTCCTCAAAAGAGTAGGACTAGAAATCCCATTCAAGCCAACTATCCCCCTACTGGGAATTTTCCCAAAGGAACTGAAAACATTGTATCATAGTGATATATGTGTACCTATGTTTATAGCAACACAATTTGTGATAGCAAAATCTTGGAAACAACCAAGATGTCCTTCACATGAGGAATGGTTGAAAAAGATGTGCTATTTCTATATAATGGAGTATTACTCAGCTATTAAGAATGATAAGTTTGAAGCATTTATACTGAAGTAGATGCCACTTGAACATATACTCATAAGTGAAATAAACTAGAAACACATGTGTAAATATCATATAATCTCCCTAGTAAAAGAAGCGAAAAGCAGAAATACAAAAGGAAACATACAAGAGCAACTAAAATCATTTGAGTCAGATAAGGCAAAGTGAATGGCATATGCTCCAGAAAACTAATCAGCTTTTCTTCTGGATGGTTAACAACCTAAGTTCACAGATCAAAAGTGGAGAAATAGAAGAGCCACAAGGCCAGCCAACATTTTGGCCCTAGCCTTTCAAGGTCAGCGAAGACTCAGGACATAGGAGAACCTGTACTGCTACATCATGAAACTCAGTTGAGCTCCAAATTTTCTGAACAAGGAGATTATGGACCCACAGAAGAAAAAGATCAAAGTTCTATAGTGTGCTTGGGGAGAGTCCCATGAAGAGATAACTTTCTCTCAGGCTCTCACAGAAAGCAAACCGCTCAAGCAATGGCCATGACTCATCCACATGGATGACACAGACAAAGTATCTACAGAATAAGGTACATAACTGCAAGATAAACCCTGAGGGGACTTCACTGACCTCATAAGAAATATAAAGTACATGTGTTGGCTTGTAGGTCTTGCTCTATCTAGGTCTTAACCATCCAATAGAAAAGTATGAAAATGAGGTATACACCATGGGGCCATAATTATAAGTTGAGCTGTAAATGGCTATGGGTGAAAAACTTCTTCAGATAACTCACTATTGTTGTGGATTGTTGGACTGTGTTGGATTGTGTTGTCGAGTTCAGGCACCTAAATTAGTTGAATGACAATGGAGTGCCCATCTTTGATAGGTGTAGACAAAGGAAGGGGTATAGAAAGGAAGAATCAAAATGTGTGTGTATGGACGGTACAGTTGGGATAGATAATGCCATTATTATACATAATTCTATGAGGGGCAAGATTTGCACTAATGGTGGTTGGACAGAATATTATGTCAGCTTCTAGTCCTATGGACAATCACTCAGAAAATAACGAGGTAGAAAGTATTAATTAATAGGGACCAGGGAGATGGCTCAGTGGAATAAGCACTTCCCTGGCAAGCACAAGTGCCTGAGTTCAATCCCCGGTTCTGCAAAAAAAAAAAAACGGTATTAATTATTGAATCTTTGATGTAATTCCAGTATGAAAAATAAGATATGAAAACAGCTACAGTCTCTTTATTTACTGATAAGAGACATATGCTATAATGTCTATAAGTATAATATCATGTATGCACCTTCTACGATATGAAAACAGTTTGCAATGTACTAATTTATCAAATCCATCTTGTCAAGGTATCTCAAAACTATCTCAATGATATTTGTACTTCAACAAAATAAAAAAACACAAAAAGTAAAATTAATTAAAAAAATTAGTTGATTCACTTGAAAGCACTCAATTATCCGGATTTTGCTCTTTATCATCTAAGTTGGCATGTGACATTTTGCATATCAATGTATACATCTAAGTTTGAGTACGTGTGTACAAAGACAAAGCTTCAAAAAGTTTGAAACAAAAATACTCTCAGTGAAATCGTTAAATGCTAGTTATACACACAGCAGAGGGAAACTTTCTGACTTATACATAGTATAAAGTAGAAAAATTAATATGACACATAGATTGTGTGCTTTTCATAAAACATTCTTTCTCTTCAATCCCACCTAATGTTACAGTTGCTATAGTGACTATATTCAGCTGGAAAATTCTCAGATGCAGAATGTTTATCTTTGTTCACCAAAATCTCAGAGAAAATTTCAATGAATAGAAATGATAAGTTAAGATTCAGTGGATGAACCGTTCTTATCGTTTAACTTTAAAATTATTGTTAAATAATTCTACCAAGAATTTTTCTCAGCAATATTATTCTGTATAACCTTATCATCTAGTATGCAAAACTGAATGAGCTAAAAAGAATTTTATTTATAATTTAGTTATTCGTATGGAGTACAATATGCTAAAAACATTAATTTGTTGTAAACCATTGAATAAAATGAAACAAACCTTTTTAAATTTCGGTTTTAAAAGCCACTGGTTCATTTTCTACTCTCCTCTATAACACAAAACCTCCTCAAAGGCATGTAGGCTGAATAAATACCTCAACCCTGCATTTGCCAACAAAGTTCTAAAATCAACTGAAGTGAATGTCGTGATCCTTAATGCTATTGTGGTACAAATGGAGAGCGTTCCTTGAGTCCATTTGGCTAGAATCGCAAGTGTATTTTGTTTCCCCAAGAGAAGAAAGAAGAGTAGTAAACCATTTCTGCAGAATGTCATTCTCACTCAACAGTTTATGAAAGAAACATATGTGACAAGAATCTCTAATGCTTTTCTCAAAGCCACAGCTGACAGTAAAAGAACATTGCTAAAAGTGGCAAATCAATCCAATTCCGCCCTTCTCAGAGCATGACACCTAATTTGCTATGTATCACATGTACTTTTCTCACATGTGCTAAGAGACTGTGACATTGATGTGGTGGCTTTCATCCAAGCCTCAGCTGAATAAACACTTGGGCCATACAGTGGGTAAACCGGCACCCTTGAAAACGTCTTCTGTCCCGGGCTGGTTAACTTCACCTAAGGGAAGCATTTTTCTAAGATTTACTTTGAAATTTGGGTGCAGAACTGGAATCTCTGAGAATTATTTGGAAAACCTTAAACCACCTGACACACAGAACATATAATGTGCTTTTTAACCTAATTTTCTTGGTATAGTATGATATTCACCCTTCCTGAAAACATGCATATGCATCAGATAAAAATGAGTAAGAATATATAAGATATCTAAGGAAATTCTCGCATTGCAGAACATGTGCTTTATTAAAAAAAAAAAGAATCATAAAATAACCACATAATGTAAGTCAGAAACATACATCACTAGTTTTTAATAAACATTTGGTTGGCTAAGAAAATACATAGCAAAACACTCACATATCTTTAGTATTTTGTATTGAAGTTTGCACACTGAATTAATACAATTGTGATCAAATAACAGAACATTATCAGCACCAGAGAAGTCCTGGCTAACCACTCAGAAACATAGGCAGTTGCCTTTGAATTTATGATAAAATCTTTAACAAATGGGAAGACTTTATATGGTCTAGTTTAAATAAAAAGTATAGTTACACCAAGCCACTATAGTAAATGAGAGCATCCCTTTTTGTGATTTTGGGCTGCAGATAATTCCTTTTTATTTTTCAACAAGAGAAATCACCAATTACTCCTAACACCAAGTAACTTTTCTAAATTTTTTTATTTTTAAATTTTAATGAGAAAAAAGATAAAATAGCAGTTTCAAAACAGGTTAGTATGACAGTTATAATAATTAATATATTGCATATTGTTGTCTGCCTAGTAGCTATTCAGAGAACAAATGCAGACATGATGTCTAAACTCTATAAGTACAAACCTTTCTTCTCAATAAACTGAGAGAATGTAGCTACAATTTTTTTACGCAATCTGAAGTTTTGTTAAAAAAAAAAAAGAAGAAGAAGAAGTGTAGAAAAATTCTGGAGTGCATATTACATTGGCTAGGAATTATTTTGATTATTCTATTTTTTGTTCCTTCTAAAGAACTCTAGTGTATATCATTGTAATCAATTTAAGTTATACTTAACAAGGAACACATAAGCCACAACTTTCTCTGTCCCTTCAATTTCTCTTTAATATATTTCCTGCAACTAAAAATCTATTTTTAAAACCTAAAATTAGCTGGGTAAATAGCTCAGTGGATTAAAGCGCCTGCAAGCAGGCCCAGGGGCCAGGGATTCGATCCCTGAGCCTGCTGTGCGGGGTCTGTCCCTGGGGCTCACTGAGGCAGCAATTGAGACTGGGCGTTAAAAGAAAAAAAGAGAACATATTATGTCAAGAACAGAGGGAAGTTAATAATTAATTGTTTTCTTTCCTCTTTTCAACTTCTTATAACATTGTTATTGTCTGTTTTTCCTTAAATGAATCTTTTTTGTTTATATCTAGTAATCTGAACAACTAATTTGATGATAGCATTATGTAATATAGTGACCATTGTTGAAGTCCTATTACTTTGTTTAGTGAAATCGTGTATCATTTCTAATGCTGTTTTTTTTTTCTATTATTATTTTGTATTCTTCAAAAATAGTAATAATTTTAAAAAGAGATTGGACATGTTGGCTTGCACTTGGAATTCCAACACTTAGGAGGCTGTAAACAGGCAGATCTAGTCTGATCTAGTCTAGAGAGACCCTGAACACCCTGTGAAACCCTTCCCTAAAATACTAAATAAATAAATAACCTAAAATTAATGTAGGGTAAATGCATTTTTGTCACCTGTATGCTTAGCTGTTTTACAATACCAAGAGTCTAGGTAGGGCTTATGTGTCCTCTCCAGCAGCCGTACACCACATTCCTGATTCTAACCCTGGAATGTTAGTGGCTTTTAGAAAGCTTCACAACCCCTCCTGAAGAGTTTGAACAGTTTGCACCCAAAACCAACCATTCATTATCTTAATTAACCAGCTTAGAAGTTCAAACCTCTGAATTAACCTTGATAACTTATTCTTTCAACTCTTACATTGAAATAAAATAATGTTTTACCAATGTTTTTTCAATCCTAGGGATTGAACCTAGGCCCTTCTCATTGAGTTATATATCCAGCCTTTATTTTTTATTTTGAGACAGAATCTCACCCAGGTCAGACTCAAACATCAGAAACACCTACCCAGCCTCCGAGCAAAGGGATCACAGGCCTAGCCAGAATTCTGTCTGTCTTTTATTGCCCTTTCCCACTCCACCAAAATCATCTTTTCTCACCATGCTATAATACACACCATTTGTCTCAGGTGATTTTTCTTTTTCTGCACTAGAAACGCCTCTTCCACTAGAGATCATGTTGAAAAGGATCTTTCTCCAGGTGCCTAAGCCCGGACACGAATATTTCACTGCTTCCCTTATAACATATACCATTTCACATACTTACATTATGTTGCTACTTTATCCACAAATGGAACAGAAACATCCAGACTGAAACAAGGCTTTTAATTTTCTTATATCTCCAATATCTAGTTTATGCACCCAAGCAATAAAAAGCACTAAATACAATAAATTCTGTCTGAAAAGCATTGAAAAATCAGGCTATCACTTGGTGTTGGTCTACTTTTTTCTGTCTACATCGGATGGGACATAGCACTGTGCCGAGAAAGGACTCACTGCAAAAGGGAGCCCCAGTCTTCGCAGCAGCTGACACACTGTGAGAACCATCATCTTCAGGGGCTGGGAGCAGCAAGGAGCAGGCACTGGAAGATGAGATAATTAATGGAAGGCCAACCAGAGCTCCTGGCCAGGCAACTGCCTGAAGGACCCAGTGCAATGTTAGCCTTCGCAAAAATGGAAGGAACTACTGTGTCATAGAAGGGATGGATTTGTAACTGTCATTTTTTTTTTTTTTTTGAAGAAAAGCTCCTTTTAAAAAAAGAGAAGGGCCAGCCTGAAAACTTAGCAGACTGAGGCTCCTGCTTAGGCAGAGCTTAGTTCAATTGCCCTGGCCCTGCTGTGCTGCCCCATCCCCAGGGCATACTGAAATGGTGATTGACACTGGGCGTGGTGGTGCTTGCCTATAATCCCTGAGGTCAAGAGGCTGAAAACAGGAAAATCACTACAAGTCTGGTCTACGTAGTAAGACCCTGTAGACTCTGTCCTAAATACAGAAAGAAAAAAGAAAAAAAGACAGAGGGTTGAAATTATAGCTTAGTAGTACAGCATTTGCTGTGCATGCACAGGGCCACAAGCGATGACTGCAATTCATAGTGACACAGACACAGACACATACAAGCACACGCACGCGCACACACGCACACGCACACACACACACCAGAAAAAAAGTGAATGTGTTGGATTAAATCACGACTTATATTTAGTGTATTGAAATTAGAAGATGACTTCTCAGAGCTTTATGAGAAGCTCTTCTGAGAGGCAGAAGAGTCTCTAGACTTGCTTCAGCAGCAAATGCATAAATCTGCTCTTAAAATGGTATATGTATTCATTTTGTGGGGTTTGCGGAGAGTGCCTTAAAGAATATGCATGCACTGTTTGATAAGAAACATTAGTATACGGCTGGGTAAATAGCATGGTGGCAGAGTGCATGTGTGAGCGTGTATGAGGACCACAAAAAATGTCTAGGATAAACAACTTCCTGGTGGCAGATGAGATAGCTCAGCAGACTAAGCACTCACTTAGGCAAGCGCAGGAGCCAGGGTTCAGTCCCTGGCACCATATGCCACACCAGCCTTGCCCCCAGGTGCCCTGAGCTGACAATGGAGTCTGGGTGTGGTGGCATACTCCTGTCATCCCCACACTAGGGAGGCAGAAAACAGAAGAATCACTGAGTCTGACCTCCGTAGTGACACCCTACATTAAAAAAAATGTCCTCTTGTCAGTCCTACAAAAAACCCACTACTATTATGGATTACTGGACTGTATTAGAATATTTTGCAGAATTCATGCACCTAAAATATTTAAATGACAACTGAATACCCTTCTCTGACAAAACTAAACAAAGAAGGGGATAGAAATGAAGGACCATTTTGTATCTGTATATTCAAAATACTTAGGATACATAGACAGCTACTTTCTTTTAATTCAATGAATAGAAAAATTTGTTCTAATAGTGTTTGTGGACAGGATATCAAGTCTGCACTTTGTACAATGAATAACCACTAAGACAACAACATGCAATGTATTAATTATCGAAACTCTCCTACTCAGTGGTTTTGAAACTGTCTCATTGCTATTTGTTTCTCAATAAAATTATTTTAAAAAATTATTATCAATCCCCAGTACCACAAAAAAATGAATGAAACAAAGAAAAAGAATCATTGGTATGCAGCTGGATAAATAGCCTGGTGGTAGAGTGCTTATGTGGCCGTGTATGAGGACCACAAAAAATGCCCAGGATAAACAGCTTCAAAACATCTTGCTGCAATTCTTACATGATGCTGCACATTAAGTGAATCTCAACTCTTATTTACAGAATAAGGAATCTTCTGAAGACTCTTTCCTTAGAATTAAAACAAATTTTTCTAATCTTCTCTGAAAATGTGCCAAGGAATTGGACTAAGGTGATCACTGAAATGTCTAGCACCAAAATTCTGCACATTCGTAGCTTTATTCTGTGCACAGAGTAAGAGCTTTGCACAAAATAGGACATCAAGAATTATTCAAAGGGCTGCTCCATCCCGCCCGCCCCCGCCCAGCACCTGAGACCCGCCAGAGACAGCGCGGCCGACTCCGCCATCCTGCTCCATCCCGCCCGCGCCCGCCCAGCCCCTGAGACTGGCCAGAGACAGTGGCTGACTCCAGTGGCCTCCTGGATCCCGCACCAAGCTCTCCCAGCGAGAGCGAATTCACAGGACTCACCAGGCTTCCCAGATCAGTGAGAGTGTGGTGAGTCTGAGGGAGAACCTTTGGCTTCTTCCCACATGCGCTTCGCGGATACCTGTCCCCAACCCCTCCAAGCCAGTGACTGGTCTGAAACCTCAGGACCCACTCACCAACACCTCCCCGGATCCCCTGACCTAAAGCCCACTGATTGAGTGGGAATTTCCCCGATTCTCTGGGCATCAAAGGTCAGTGAGTGTAGAACCTCAGGCCCGTCGTGCCTGAGATACATTTCCCAGGGATTAAGCTGCCCGTC